>JAIPRM010000399.1:0-58520 GCA_025469315.1 Stegophylla sp. TES_Ste_2020 | reverse complement strand
CGATCAATAACTTTTTGAAACCGGATTTGCCTCTAGATTGTACTTTAGAGAGGTCATTTTTTGAATTTCTCAATTCTTCAATTTTTTTTTTGGAAAAAACTACCCAAAATTTGACAAAAACGACTTGAAAACCATCATTTTTTGATCCGAATTTTATGACAATTTAAACATAGATAGAAAACCGTATAAAAAAGATTTTGGCACAAGAAAATTTTGAAAATGTGAAAAAAAAATTTGGACATTTTTCGAAAATTTTTTTTTATTCTTATATTATTAACTCGATTATTAACTTCCTTCGTTCAGAATCTTTTTACTGAAGAAATGATTTATCGTTTCTTTAAAATTTAATACGCCCGTTAAGAGAATACCACCCGTCGTGCGAAGTACACCCATCGTGCGAAGTATGTCCGTTTTTTTTTTCTTGTATTCTGATCGGAAGGGTGGAAGAAATTAGTAGGTAGTACCTACTTCAGTGGCTTTACAATGATATTTATTTTTTTCTTTCTGTAAACATTATTTCTACTAGAAAGTGCTCAGAATCTAAAATGTTACTCATAAATATAATTTAGTCACAAATGTATTTATTTTAATGACTATACAATATTAATTTACCCTTAAATTTATTATTTAAATATTAGTTATTGAATATAGAGGGTGGTATGCGGAGTGGAAAGTTATAATTAACACTACACAAAATCATTTATGGTTTTAGTTGTGGTTTTAGTACCCATATCGATTTAAATAGGAAAATAATTGTTTAATACTTGTAAATAATTTTGTTGTTTATTTTGGTACCTACCTACTTAATACTGCTGAAAAGAATACCAGAAATATCAAAATATTTTCAAAGCTAGTTTTAATATTTGTTTTTTTTTCCTTGTTATTTTTATTCTGAAATAGAAATACACTGAAATATACCTATATATTTATTACGTCTTTTATTTAAATTTTTACAGTTTAGTATTAAATTGTTAAAATAACAATCCATTGTTATTGTTTAAAAAATATTGTGAACGAACGCTGTATTATAATAATATACCTTCAGTAGATATGTACCTACTTTTCATTTAGGTATATCCGAGGGTATATCATACGTTTTGTTCTGTCTGTACCTTGCAATAGGTACATGACTTTTACTAAATAAATAAATGATGTAATACTTTATAATATAATTTAGCATACCCAGTGGCGGATCTAAGATTTTATTTTGGAGAGGGCCCAACATTTTTCAAATTAATTGAAAGTATAAATTTATTCTACCGGGCATGCTTTTTTCGATTTTTTTTTCTTATATATCGATTGATCGATAAATAATTTATTGAATAATGAATTTAAAATATAAAATACAAATAAGGTTTCATTATCACTAATATAGGAAAACTTATTTTCTTTATTAATATTATTAAAGGTCCTTTCAGACAAAATTCGACGCTGAAACGATTGTAGTTACAACTATTATAGCTACCTATATTCAGGGTCATTCATTAAGCATGTTCATCCATTTTCTGTCTGAAAAAATGAAAAATTTAGATATTAATGTTCAAATCACTATAAAAACTGTGTTTTGCATAATTTTTTTACTTAATGTTACCTTAAGAATGTACTGTGGTGATAAAAACTTTTTTTCAAATTTTAATTCTTTTTAACTACGGAAATTTTAATTTTAACGAGTAATTTTTAGATTCTGAGTGGAGTGAAGAAGTATTTTTACAATGATTTTATTTATTTTATCTGTGAACACTTTTAAATGGATCTAATAGTCCAGAAATCTCGACCAGCAACTTTTGCAAATGGATTTGCCTCTAGTTGGTGCTTTAGAGAAGTCATTTTTAAAATTTTTCAAATCTTCAATTTTTTTTTGTTTTGGTGCAAGAAAATTTTGAAAATGAAAATAAAATTTGGGCATTTTTTTATTTTTATTTCAACTAAAATAATTTTTAGTTCAACAATTAATAGTTAATAAATAGTTCAATGCTTCAAAACTGGTAATTATTATGAAGCTCCACTCCGAATCGTTCTATTGAAGAAATGATTTATCGTTTCTTTAAAATTCAACACACCTTCAAGAGTATCCCACTCGAAACGCGAAGAAAACCCCAAGGTGCGAATTATACACTTTTTAAATATTCAATTAAAATATTAAGGATATTAATGTTTTGGACATATATTTTAGTTACCAACGTATTACATAATTATTATTAATCTATGATTATACTGCTAACACCTAAATTGATTAAAGCTTTAATGTGTAGATTAGATTCATAATAATTACGTAATACATGGGTAACTAAATGTGATCAAAAGATTATTATTATCCTAAATACTGAATATAATATATATTATCCTAAATATGAATTATTCAAAAATTCTTCGTTCAAATTTTGATTTCAACACATCGAAATTCACAGAAAAATGACCTTAATTTTTTTCCGCAGTTATAATAGAGGGTTACAATGCAAAAAAAGTTTGTGCCACCACAGAATATCATTAGGGTAACATGAAAAATAAAAGTTATGAAGACATATTTTTTATATTTACTTGAACATTCGAAAAAAAAAAAGGAAAAAAATCAACATTTTCTTATTTTTACAGTCAAAAAAAGAGGTTGAACATGCTTAATAAATGATCTTGTATAACTTTCAAGGAGAGAGCCTGGGCCCCTCGGGCCCCTCTCTTGAATCTGCACTGATCCCCCTATACATTTTATAATGTAAATGATTATAAAATCATTTACAAAAATATTATTGAATAGGTAAAAATAACTTTAAAAAATGTTCGCTATAATTTATCAACATTAACCTACTTACTTATATAAAATAAATTAATAATACTTAAAGCTTTTTTTTGTAATTATGGCTTAGTTGTAATTTTTGTGGTCACTGGTTGTAAATATATTATTTATACCCATTTTATATTTTTTCTTACGTACTACTCATACGAATATGGTGCGAAACGTCAAGTACGTGCAATTCGCACGATGTGAATACGCAGTGCACTTGACGCAAACGCATTTTGGAAGGAAAATTAACTCTTATTGTCGGAAGAACTTGTTTACGAAATAGCATCCGCCCAAAAAACGGATCGATTAGTTACTAAATTATCAGTTATCATACTAAGATTAAGGTATGTTAGTAAAATTACTCAAGTAATAAAAAAAATTATATATTTATAAAATGACGTTCCCAACCTATTTTATTTTTTATTTTAAAACAATTTTATTATTCCTTGATTAATCTATATTTGTTTTAAAAAAAAATGTCTTTGTTTTTATTTACCAACTTGAAAAATACCCAGTAAATTAGCTGAAACTTTTTTTAGATTTTGAACCAAGTGAAGAAGCTAATGTTTTTAAAATGATATTTATTTTTTTTCTGTATACACTTTTTCGTGTGGATCTGCTTGTCAAAAAGATCTGCTTGATCAGCAACTTTTTGAAACCGAATTTGCCTCTATTTGGTACTTTAGAGACGTAATTTATTGAATTTTTCGATTTATTATTTTTTTTTTGGACAAACCACCCATAATTTGACAAAAAAAAAACTCTGAAATCATCATTTTTTGATTCAAACTTTATAAAAATTTAAACATAGATAGAGAATAATATTAGAAACACTTGGCCAAGCAAATTTTGAAAATGCAAAAAAAATTTGGAAATTTTTCCAACACTATTTTTTTCCTTTTCTTTATTTATTAGATAAAAAAAGTAAAGTAAAGTAAAGTAAAGTATAGACAAAAAACCTGACATACTTCGTACCATGGATATTCTTCGGTCTTCGGGTTTGATGCTCTTGATGGGTGTGTTGAAAATGATGACTATTATTGTTCTTTATATTATTAGCTTCCTTTGTTCAGAATCGTCTTATTGAAGAAATGATTTATCGTTTCTTTAAAATTCTACACACCCACTAAGTGTATCTGACCCAAAGGGCAAGGAATATCTGTGGTGCGAAGTATGTGCGGCTTTCTTGTATTTATTTTTTTGTGCTATATCTAGCTGCGTTCTTCGACATTCAGATTGTAAATTTCGTTATGCTCGGCCGCGTTTCGTGTAATCACTTGGTTTATTGTTCTTTGAACGACTTTACTAACAGAAAAATCGTCGTCTCCGTATATTATTTGAATAATAATAATAATTACCTATGACAACGTCCACGTTATAATTTGACTTTCAAATTGAATGGAACAATAGGTACACCGGGTGAAGAGAAATGAGTCTGTGAGTCATTTGTTAGTTATTTCTCATAGTAATATAGATTATCCGTAATATTTAAACACATGTAAAGATGAAATATTTGTAATATCAATTAAATATTCAAAATTTTAAAACCATTCAACCCTCTTTTAACTAACATGATTACCAAGAAGTAACATATTAAAAAGTATAGGTACATTAGTAGTAATCTTGTATTATAATAATACATTCTGTGCTATATTTACTTATAATTTATTATATTTCTATTATCTGTTAGAAAATATTTACTTCCAATGAGTGTTTCATTTATTATTTTGGTATCTAATATTTACTCACACGCTTGCACATTAGATATTCCCTCGGGTATTCTGTATATCAAACTATAGGTAGATTGAGGTTTTTATCTTATAGGTGTTAAAAATATTAGTGCATACTTAAGTGTGTAGATTTAATTTTAAAACTGTGGATTTAAATTTATTTTGTAGTTATCAAGATGTATTTCATTGTTCCATAAGCACTTATTTTTTTGAAACAATTAAATCTTTAATATATTTTTATATTTTGTAATAATAGTATGAGTAAAATATAAATTTCTAGCTCATAATTTTCTTCACATCAGATTATATACCTACATAATACAACATCAAAATCGTAGCAGATGTTGTGTTGCTTTGCAGCAGCTGCCAGTACGTACTCGAATGTAACCCGCACACATGGTGTATGCTTTCGTCTAGAGTAGACTCCTATCAGATGATGAGTGCTGGTAGCCAGGTGTTTTTTCGATATACGACACATGTGCTATGTGCACACAATCTTGCCACGGCAAGCAGCAGCACAGTTACGATACCTGTTAATACCTGTGCCTAGTCTAAATCTTAGTTCAAATTACTTATAAAGTTTTCATGTTTTAAAATTGTTCAACACATTGAATTTTTTGACGCATGCGTGTGTGTGTGCGCTTAAATTTGTCACCGTGGGAACACCATGACGCGTTAAGGTCATGGTGTCTAAACACGTCGTCATTTTAAATTGTCTTCATTGTTCATTTTAATTTGTAGTTAACGGTCCGCTTTTTTCGGAACACATGGGCTAAATTATATTAACCTTATTTTCTATATTGTTTGATCGAATACTGATGCAAATTAATCAATATTTACTAAAATCAGTTGGTATTAAATAAAATCATACGAATCAAATTTGAACGAAGGACTTACTTCCCATCATAGGTAATAATCGGAAAAAATCCAAAAAAAAAATTTTACGTTCCAAAGTTTTATTTAGGCGTATTTAAGTATATATTTTTAAAAATAAATTCATATGTTGTGTATAGTTCATTCATCTGATTACTCATTAGTAATTTTTAGTTTGCCTCACGTACATTTAATATTGCCTTAAAAATAATAAAATCAAACAATAAAAGAAGAAAAAAAATTTGTTTTGATTCGTATGCAGTGTACGGTGTGCACAGTAACTACGCACATATCGAAAATTACCGATTATAAAACCGAAATGTCGCCACGTTGCGCAGCAAGTCGAGGGGGGTTGATATCGATTTAAATTGAGCGCGAAGCGTGGAGAGGGGCCCACAATTTGCGAAGCAAGTGAGGGGTGCTGAGGAGCGAAGAGGCGCTCAATGTTGTAATGCTGTGAAGCGATGGTGCCGAACTTTTAAACACGATTTAAATACAATTTTTTGGACTTTTGTTGGATGCAGTCTACATAAACGCTAAAATTGAATTATTTAATACGTAGGTATATTACATAATTTGGATTTCTTCTTTCTGGATTTTTTTCCAGGATTCATTCGCACCTCGGATGGGATGGGATACTTTTAACGGGTGTGTTAAATTTTAAAGAAACGATTTAATCATTTCTTCAATAAAACGACTTTGGGTGAAGTTTCAGTTAATATACAATATTAGTAATTATTAATATAATTAACATTTGTAATTTAATAATAGAATAATTCACGTACAAATTATTATTCGTGTAAATGGTCACATTTAATTAATGAGCTACGTAATAATAAGTACTACGTAGTATCACTGAGTGGTCGAAATTCGACCACTTGGTGATACTAGTATTTATTGTTGAACTAAAAATTATTTTGTTATTTACAACATTTATGAAAACAATTTTGGACATTTTTAAAAAAAAATTTTCTCATTTAATTTTTTTCCTTCATATATTAGACAAAAAAAGTAAAGCAAAGTAAAGTAAAGACAAGAAAGCCGGACATACTTCGTACCACGGATATTCTTCGCTATTCGGGTCAGATACTTTTGGTGGGTTTGTGGAATTTTAAAGAAACGATAAATCATTTCTTCAATAAGACGATTCTGAACGAAAGAAGCTAATAATATAAAGAACAATAATAGTCGTCATTTTCAACACATTCGCCAAGAATATCTGACCCGAAGAGCGAAGAATATCCGAGGTGCGAAGTAGAAGTCCAGCTTCCTTGTCTTTACTTTGCTTTACTTTACTTTACTTTTTTTTTTTATCTAATTAATAAAGGAAAAAATAATAATAAGAAAAAAATTTTAGAAAAATGTCCAAAATTTTTTTTTTTACATTTTCAAAATGTTCTTGCGCCAAAATGTTTTTAATAATATTGTCTATCTATGTTTCAATTTTCGTTAAGTTTGGATCAAAAAATGATTGTTTCGAGTTTTTTTGTCAAATTTTGGGTAGTTAAAAAAAAAAAAAAGGATTGAAGAATTAAGAAATTCAAAAAATGACCTCTCTAAAGTACCAACTAGAGGCAAAACCGGCTTCAAAAAGTTACTGATTGAAACTTTTAGACAAGTAGATCTATACGATAAAGTGTATACAGAAATAAAAAATTTTTAAAAAAGAATGTCATTGTAAAAACACTAGCTTCTCCTCTTCGTTCTGAATCTAAAATGGTATAGGTACTCAGTTTTACTTATTTAAATACTGATAGACAATTATATAAAAAATATTTGACAGAGTAAAATTTTAAAAATGTGAAAAAAAAATTGGACATTTTTCTAACACTTTATTTTCTTATTAAATTTTTTTCATTTTTATATTTATTAGATAAAAAAAAGTAATGTAAAGTAAAGTAAAATAAAGTATAGGCCAAAAAGCCGATACTTCGCTCAGAGAGTGTGTTGAAAATGAGGACTTTTATTGTTCTTTATATTATTAACTTTTTTCGTTCAGAATCGTCTTATTGAAGAAGTTATTTATCGTTTCTTTACAATTCTACAAACCCGCCAAGAGTATCTGACCCGAGGAGCCAAGAATATCCGTGGTGCGAAGTATGTCCGGTTTTTTTGTATATAACTATATATATATATATATATATATATTTTAATTCCTTTTCAAGCAGTTAATATGCTATCTATAATTTTTAGTTTTAATTAATTTAATTTTTAGATATAATTTTTTATATATTGAAATATTGTCTATGAATATACTGAAATATTATCTATGAAATATTGTTCTTTATATATTTTGTGGTAGGTTAATTTTACAATCACTTGAAAACGTAGATTTAGAATTGGCGAAGTATATCTTGCTTTTATAAAATCGTTTAGTGTTAAGAAATAATAGTATATATTATAATGTCAATATGTTGTACATAATTTTGAAAAAGGTTTGAAATATTTTGAGAGGGCTGAAGTTTCCTCCTCTTTAAAAATTTTCCTTGTCTCGCCAATGGCAAAGATGTTTTATTTAAGAATTACGATGTTTTAAACTTGATTTTAAGTAATTAGAAATTAAGTTAGGTTTCTTAAATCACTGTTTCATTAAAACTTTCTCATATACATTTCATACATTTATTTGTCTCGTCATTTATATGTCCCATGCAAAGAACACATGCTAAGAACAATTTTATTTATTTACGGCTAGTCGGTTGTTATAAAATAAAACATTAGTTGAACTTAATGTTTGTGACATTTTAGTTATTATTTGATTATTTCGTCTTAAACGAGGTATCCCACTACCATTTGACAAATGCAATAAATTTTGTTCTAATAATAATATGTGTATATATTTGTTTAATACGTCATTAATCATTATAATGGTAATATTATACGTCAATTAGTGATATTATAAATTATTTGACAATATTATTAAATTATTCGCAAACATAAAAAAAAATCATAGAAAATAAACGGATTAACCATTATTACAGATTTAAGCACAAATATTTTTTCTAAAAATCAAATTCACAAAATGGCTTTTTGGGAATTTTTCTAAAACTGTAGTATAAAAATTTGGATCCTAAAAAATAAAAATTAATTATACGTTGTTGCTGTAGCTAAATGTTATAGAAAAATATTTTTTTATTAAAAAAGTAAAAAATGATTAATATAACAAAAGTTATTGCATTTGTCAAATCGTATTGAGACACCTTGTATGTGTTACAGCTAATGTAATTTATGTAATTTACTAAAAATGTGTATAATATTAATGTAATTTACTATTATCTTAAAAAAATCGTTGAAAGTGAATGGATTAACCTTTATTAGAGATTTAAGTGCCAATATTTTTTTTTTTTTAAATTAGATTTACAAAATAGCTATTTCGAATTTATTCGAAAACTGCAGTGTTTAGTTTTGAAAATTTGGGTCTGCAACTGTACTGACAATTTAATATTACGAATGACTATTACTTAAAACAGCGTTTCCCAAACTTTTTGCTCTGCCGGACCCCTTCGAGATAATAAAAATGATCGAGGACCCCTTAATAAAAATAAAAATTAAAAATAATAATAATATCGGTTGTTTGACTGATGCTCTAACCTTAATTGCTTTTCAACGATAACTTTTCGATTGATTATATACAATTACTTTATATTTATTTATTACAATTACAATTACATTATATACAACTACTTTGATACTTCCTATATTTTTTAATCGAGATAGTTGACACGTTGACAGAAAAGACAGTGTCTTGTCTCACAGATGCTTTGTGATCTCCCCTATTTACTATGTGTTATCATTATTTATTTATTTATTTACTTACAAAACGGATCATGCCCAATACATTTAAAATTATATATAAATAATAAATTATACCTAACACACAGCTTAGAATTAAGTTTAAATGATAACAATTTATAATAATATAATATAATGCAATATGAATATAAGGTAAACAAAAATATAATTATAATAAGAATCGTAGTTTATCATTATCATAATATTTATTCTCTCATATTATTTGTCTGTATTCTTCTTTATTTTTCAAGTTATCGAAAATAATATTTTACATTATACAAAGAAAAACGATTTTTATTGGTTTCAAACTTACAACTTGGTATAACAAGTATAACCATACTGTTTTGAACCAATTTCCAATGAATTTGACGAAAACTTTAATAGAATACCTTTCGAAGTTGAATTTTTAAATAGAAATATAATATATTTGAGATAAGTACATATTGTTTATTTATCAGAAACAATTGATAAAAATCATTAAATGAATAATATTTGAGTTAGAAAAGCATACATTTATAAACTCATTACTAAGGGGTTAGTTGAATTGAATTTCAAACTTTGCATAAACTTCTCATTTTCTTAAATTAAACTGGTTGAAGAAATTTAAAATACTCAAAAACTTTATGATTTAAAGTTAAATAATATTGTCATAAATATACCTAGGTAGGTAGTAAAATATATTTACTCAAAATCTGTTTTAAGATTTTTACCCACTACCTATAGACACCACTGACCACTATTAACTATACAGAAACGTGTAAAAATACTAGATAATCCATATAGTCACGGATACAAATACTGGAAATAGTCTATAAACGCACAAATAAATGTATTTATTTTTATTGAACTATGTAATGAATATTATTATAAATATTGTATATTGTTAAGCATATGAAATTAAATGTATAATCATCATGCACTTGAAATAACTACGAAGATAAATAAGTTGATAAGTTTAATAATATATGATCCGATTAAAGAGCGAGAGTTATTAATTATTATATTCAAGCAAGTTTTAAAGTACACAACTGCGGCGAAATTATGACGTTACACGTATTGTTCTAATGCCTGTTGCTGACTCAATAAACGTGTTAGATTCTAAGTGAAGCGGAGAAGCTTATGTTTTTACAATGATGTTTATTTTTTTTATTTATTTTTTTCTGTAAACACTTTCGTATAGAAATACGTGTCCAAAAGTTTCGAACAGTAACTTTATAGATCCGAAATCACACCTAAATGGTAATTATAAAAGGCCATTTTTAAAATTTAATTTATCAATAATTTTTCTTCTTGGAAAACTACCGGAAAATAGACGAAAAATGGTAAAATCGGCCATAACCTGAATATTCATAAATTTGATTTTTGTTTAATTTATGTATAAATTTAGACTACTAGCATTGATTATAAATACTATACTAGTATTTATAATCAATGCTACTAGGCATGCGCTTTTAGTTTTTTTTAATTGATTGATCGATAAATAATTTAGTGAACAATAAACTTAAAATATAAAATACAAATAAGGTTACATTATCGTTATTATTGAAAAACTTATTTTCTTTATTAATATCTTTAAATATCCTATCTCACAAATTTCAACGCTAAAACGGTTATATAGTTATAACTATGATAACTAACAATATACAGGGTGGTGAATTAAGCATGTTCACCCCATTTTTTGGCCATTAAAATGTAAAAATTTGGATTTTTTTTTTATAAATGTTCTATTTATCATATAAACTATGTTTTTCATTACTAATTTTTTTCATGTCACCTTCAGGACGTCCTGTAATGATACAAACTTTTTTTTAAATGTCAAACCTCTTTTAACTGTGAAATTGTATTCAGGTTATTTTTCTGTGAAGTTTGTTGTATTGAAATCAAAATTCTAACGAGTAGTTTTTAAATTATTCAATTAAAGTATTAAGGATAATGGTCTCTTAGACACATTATATTTTAGTTACCAACATATTTCTTGATTATTATAAATATATGGTTATACCTACAGCTAACACCTTATTAATTCGCAATGTTGTAAAATATATCACGTACATTCACATGAATATTTTGACTAAATATTTCTGATGAAAGCTTAAATGTGTAGATTCATAATAATTACGTTGTGCGTTTGTAAATGTGTCCAAGAGACTATTATTCTTAATACTGAAGTTTGAATAATTCAAAAACTATTGGTTTGAATTTTAATTTCAATACAACACTATTCACAGAAATATGACCATACTTAAATTCTGTAGTTATAATAAAGAGATACTATTTGAAAGAAAAAGTTTGTGACACCTCAGAATGTCCTTTAGGTAATATGAAAAATAAAATTTATTGAAAACATAGATTTTGGTTACTTGAACATTCAGAAAAAAAAAAAAAATTACAAATTTTTTAATTTTTAGGATGAAAAAGTGAGGAAACATGCTAAATGAATCACTCTATATAACTGTCTAGGAGGGGGCCCAGGCTCCTCGGGCCCCTTCCTTGAATCTACCACTTGTTTGTTATCACGCCGCCATCAATAGCAGTTCGTAGCACTTCATTCGTCATTATTTAGTTTAAACAATAATATTTTTTTTTTCAAAATTGATTTTGACTATTATGATTGTTTACAATTAACGATTATCAAACCCAAATGTCCCTTCATTGCACGGCAGTCGAAGGATATTTTTGATATACGGATCGTTATCCCATAATAATACCCGATTACCAATTAGTGGACGGATGATGATTTGATGGTATGAAAATAGATTATTATTGTTTTTTAGTATTTTTATAAGGACATTAATTACGTAACATACAATATTTGAATACTCAATGTTATTACACAATTCAACTCGAAAAAAATTATGTCAAAAGAAGTAAAGGCAAGAAAGAAGGCAAGAAAGCCGGACATACTTCGCACCACGGATATTCTTCGCTCTTCGGGTCAGATACTCTTGGTGGGTTTGTAGAATTTTAAAGAAACGATAAATCATTACTTCAATAAGACGATTCTGAATGAAAGAAGTTAATAATATAAAGATCAATAATGGTCGTCATTTTCAACACACTTACCAAGAGTATCCGAAGAACGAAGAATATCCGTGGTGCGACGTATGTCCGGTTTTCTTGCCTTTACATTACTTAACCTTTTTTTTTTTATCTAATAAATAAAGGAAAAAATATTCAATGAGAATTAAAATGTTAGAAAAATGTCTAAAATTTTTTTTTCATATTTTCGAAATTTTTTTGCGCCAAAATCTTTTTTATATTATTGTTTATCTATGTTCAAATTTTCATAAAGTTGGATGTAAAAATGATGGATTCCGAGTCTTTTTTGTTAAATTTTGGGTAGTTTTTTCCAAAAAAAAATCAAAAAATGACCTCTCTAAAGTACAAACTAGAGGAAAATCGGGTTTCAAAAAGTTACTGATCGAGACTTTTGAACAAGTAGATCCATACGAAAAAGTGTTCACAGAAAAAAAAAAAGAAAAAAGAAATAAACATCATTGTAAAGACACTATAGCTTCTTCACTTCGTTCAGAATCTAAAACACTTCACGTCCAACACTATTAAATAACAGTTGTTATTCGTTAAACATATCTAACCGACAATTATAATTGTATATTATCTGAAGCTCCGCTTTGAATCGTGCTATTAAAGAAATGATTAATTGTTTCTTTTAAATTCAATACACCCTCTGAGAATGTCCCACCCGTGAAACCAGAATATCCAAGGTGCGAAGTATCTCCGGCTTTTTTAATAGTATTTCCGTTTTTATGCCACTTAGTAATATAATTTAAGATGGATAATTTTTTTTTTTGCGTTTTATAGTTTTAATATAGATAGTGATCTGACAGGTTTTTAATGCCTTTCTTTATACCACTGATTATGATATATATACAATTGAGATAGCTCCCTTCACTTAAAAAAAATTCTTGATTGTTTCATATTCTCGTATTGCACCTGTTTGATTTGTGATAGCATTTTAATTGAAAATAACTCTAAATGTAATTATTTGAGTCATGATATGATATATCTAACTAGGGAACAAAAATACATTCAGTATGAAACGCGCGCGCATTTCGTGTGTGTATTCTTTTAAGATAAATACAAGGATAATTTTGTTTGATAATTTTGATAATTAATGTTTGGACGAGACTCTATGAAAATCTTATGACACTTCAAATTAGAAATTTGGCAGATATTTTTTTACGAAAATATTCTTCAAATCATATTTTTCTATCTATATTAGAATTTTTATAATTAATTTTTTTGTGATCTTTTCATGATCACATTTTTATATTGATCATTTATTTTTAACAAAATATTTTTTTTCATTTTATTGCAATTGTTTATATTTTTGGTAAACATGTATCTATTATTATATTCTAAAATGAGTGAAGAAGCTATAGTGGTGTAACAATTATGTTTATTCTTTTCTTTATTTTTATTTTTATTTTTATGGAAACACTTTCGCGTGTAAATACTTGTCGAAAAGTTATATATTAATCGGAAATTACACCCAAGTGCACTTTAAAGTGGACATTTTTTATTACTTTTTCCAAAAACGAGGAAAACTTGTCGAAAAATTTAATAATAATGACCGTAAACGATATTTCATAAAATGGATTTTATTAATTTCACTATAACTGTGAAATAAATAGGACTAGAAACTTGAAATTTTCACCCATTATCGAGAATAGGTAGTGTATACAGACAGAAAAACAATTTCAAAAAAAATTTACCTCTTTTTAGGATAAGTATAGAATTTTGAAATTACTTTGTGTTTTATAAGTTTTTATGTATTAAAATTTCGTATTCTTGATATTATAATCTAAAAATTTAACAAGAATATATTATTTATAATATAAGTTTAATGAACTTTAGAAAAAATCTCGAAAATCGTAATTCAACTATAGTTTTTATAGACTTTGAAAGTTATAGATTAGTTAGAATAGTTAAAATTATGGCTTAAATGACGGTTAATTCAAATAATGGCAGATTTCTCTTCCCTATTATTACATAACATATTCAATTCATTGTTTTTTTAATGTGAAAAAATACGTGACATTTGTTATTATATGTATTTTCTAAGAATATAATTGATAATTATCTTATTTTAAACTTTCAAATTGATGGTCATGAAATCAGCTCAAGTTTAAAATATGTTTATACCTTTTATTAAATTATTATTATTTTTGTAGGAATAATTTTAGTTAGGTATCAGTATTCATTTTGTACCATACATTTTTTTCATTTATGTTATATTTTGCTTTTATGCTTGTCTTATGTATTTTCTTATTTGTGTTGCAGTTTGGTGTGAAGATGATACAACCATGGGACCAATGTTCATCAAAGAACCTGAAAATCGAGTGGATTTTTCAAATACTACTGGAGCTACTGTTGAATGTACTGCTAGAGGAAGTCCAAGACCTGAAATTATTTGGATACGAGCTGATGGTACAGCTGTTGGAGACGTGCCTGGATTACGACAGGTAGAATATATAACATAAATAATGTCAATCAATTATAATAAACTCATCAACTAAATAGTTACTATAGTAATAAATATAAAACATATTTAAATTCAGAAAAATCTGTTGATAAATAAATATTAATTAAATAATACATTTTTATTCGCGGTTTTTATAAATATGTTTTTTTGAGTGTTCACTGAAAAGGTAGACGATTGCATTGTATCACGCCAACAAATTGGGATGGCGGTAGATTTCAAATCCGTAGAATTTTTAGAACACAATTAAGAATTTTTAGGGATGTTTGATGTTTTATATGTATATAATAAATATATATATATATATATATCCCGCTAATTATTTGATGCCTCCAGTGGTTCCCTCTGGATCAAATGTGCTCATACTCTGGAATTTAGTGTGAGGCAAAGTGTGATTTAAGAAGTTGCTATTCGAAACTTATGGACTAGTTTTTCTATGCAAAGACATAAAAAAAGGAAAAAAGAAACATTATATTATCACTAGTTTCTTCGCTTCACTCAGAATCTAATATGGTGCGCAGTATGTCGAGGTTTCTTGTCTATACTTTACCCATCTTTGCATTACTTTACTTTACTTGACTATTTATTTTTGTTTTACTTTTTTCATTTTTCTATAAATATTTTTTCGTATATATATAAATACTTGTCCATAAGTTTCGATCAGCAACTTTTTGAATCATAATTTATCTCTAAATGATACTTTTAAGAGGTAATTTTTCAAAATTCTCAATAGTTTTTCCGAAAATAAACAAAAACGCTTATCTCATGAAATTGTCAATTAATATTAATGTATATAAGTACACCCCTTAGAAATCATAAAAAATCAACTTGATTCACAAATTCGTACATTTTTATTTGAATTCCTTATAAGAAACGACTCGTAGACATTTGTTGTGAGTGGGTTTGTATAAAATAATATTTCGTGATGTGAAGTATTTAATAATAAATTATAAAATAAAATTTGGTTTTAAATGTAAATTGGTTGAAGGATGGATCAAGTTTTCTAGATTTTTAAATCAAACTGTTTATTTTATTCAAAAGTTTAGTTTCCTTCTAATTAAAGTTTTTAAGAGAAACTATACTTGATTGAAATAAAACATCCTATTATTGTGTTTAATTTTTCACTCAATATTTTCATTTTATTTTAAATTAGTATTAAGTTTGATATTTAAAAAATATTTAAAAATATACCTATAACTTTTTGGTTATTTGTAATGCTTCTTTTCTTAATATAGGTAAAAGGCGATGGAAATTTGGTATTTCCACCATTTCGAGCAGAAGATTATAGACAAGAAGTACACGCTCAAGTCTATATTTGTATGGCAAAAAATCGTGTTGGTGTAATACATTCTAGGGATGTAAATGTTCGAGCTGGTATGTTTAATTAATATAAATAATAATTAATTTAAATTGTGTTTTATTAAACTGATATAGGTTTGAAATTCAGTGGATATTAGTTTAATATTTTTGTCTCTATAATAATTCACAAATAATAAAGCCAGATTTTGCATATTTAATTTTGTGGTTTGTTATCTCAAAATAGAATTACATTACAGGACGATATTATTTAGCGCTCTTTGCGAGAAATATAGATCAATAGATCATTTTAATTTTTGAACAAATAGAGTATTTAAATTGTGTACTTTAATATTTTTTAATATCTTCGAACAGCTATCCATTCAAATAAATTAAAATGCTTATAAGTAATGTTAGGTAATAATACTTAATATTATTATCATAATAAATATTGTTTTCTTAGTTTACTCGTTAAAATCTTCGCAAAACAAAATGAAATGTGCTTAATGGTTTCTATTATTTGTGTTTTTGATTGACAAAATTAAAAAAATACTATACTAAAATCTTCTAAGTTATCTAAGGTTATTTTTACATATTAAAATATATAATTAAACTAAAAGTTAATATATAAAATATTTTAACAGAATTAATATAGGTATTTACACAGTGCCGCAACAAATTTTTGGTAGACCCTTTTATTAGAAAACATAAGTTCCAATTTTTAGTATTTTTTTTTCTCAAAAAATATAGTTATAATGTTGGTAATATTAAGATCATCTTATTTTTAACCCCCTTCTCCATGTTATAAAGCCAAATTAATTATAAAGCACATAATTTATAAAATAAAATATAATAATATGCCCATCTTTTACAATATTTTAACATAGCACTACGTAAATATTTAACGAACAAAAATAAATTATTTGCATATATTATATATTTATAATTTATCTATATAATATCATATTATCATATAATAATAATAATTATATAAAATTTTTATTCAGTCATTTTATTTTAAAAAATTGTTCTTATCTTCATTCATATTTGCATAGTAATTTATTAATTTATCGAGATCGAGTTATTTTGTCTTTAATTTTTCAATATTAAACATACTTATACAGTTAATCTTTCTGAGAAATTTATTTTCGAAGATTTGCATTTTCAGATTTAGGTATTTTAATTTGGAAAATTACATTTCGGATGTCTTAGCAGTAACTAAAATATTTAAATATACAATAAATGCTGTTAGAATTTGATTGTAAAATGAAGGAAAATAATTTTATTTTCGATGATAAAAAAACCGGATATCCATTTTCGCTCCTCGGTAGGTTTTTCTTAGTGGGTTGAATTTTAAAGAAACAATAATAAGTAATTTCTTCAATAAAACGATTCTGCGAGGAACGTCAGTTAATTATACAGAACGATAATTGTTAATTTTATATTGATTCAAACCTTACCCATTAAAAAATATTTTTTGCACTTTTTTCAACCGTGACTGACCAGAGGCGACACGATAAACATTAGTGCAAATCATATTACAGCGAATTAATGTTGATTTACTATAATTAGATCCGCTTTCATTAATTTTATTATGATTTTTATATTTAATTGTAATTTGAAATTATTTATAGAATATTCATAAGGTGTAGGGGAATATATGAAAAAATCAATTTTTGTTTTTTGTTTATGATTTAGGTATGTAACAAAGTTATTTTTAGTTCAACATTTAAGTTCAATGTTTCAAAACTGATAACTATTATTGTGTATTAGTTGAAGCTCCTCTCCGAATCGTTTTATTGATGAAATTATTTATCGTTTCTTTAAAATTCAGCACACCCGCTAAGCGTATCTTACCCGAAGTGAAAAGATCCTCTCAAGAAGTACATAATTTTTTCCTTTTGAGGTCGGGCTCTCATTTGAAAATTAAACATTGGTTTGTGGAATGCAATACGTTTACCTATATTGTTGCGGCACTTATATTAAAAGTAGGTATATATGTACAATACGTTTAAAAATGATTTGAATTTTAATAATAAATATTATGCATTTTAACTATGTTTTTAATCATACTGTTTTTATATTTAATGTTAATCAGGTTATAGGATGATGTTAGCAAATTGTTGTTTTTCTGTTAACTTTATGCTAACGTACTATACTGAGAAAAATTATTAACGCTTACAGTTATGTTTTTAAATAAAAATAATAATTTACGTTTAATAAGATAAATATGACATTACGATAATAATATATACTTTCTTTATACACTTATTTAATGTTTATTCTTAAAAAGTAGGTTTATAATTTATAATTTTCACACTATATCATGTGGAATATGAAGGGTTCATTTTTTAATTATCTTTACTTATATCTGGGCTATTTTATATTATTTCAAAAAAAATATATTTATATGTATTTCAATAATATATTACTAGTTAAACATGAACTGTTTTTATTTTCGATACATCAATAATTTTTATTGTATATGCAATTATAGAAATCTAAAATCTTACGATTAATTATCAATGTTTCGTAGGCCGTATAATAAATCGATTATAAGGGTAAAAATATATTTGTCCTGGATAAATTGAAAAAATATGTTTTTTTTTTATGAAATTGGCAACATCATCAAATTATTAACAGATTTATTTTCGACACATGTTCAATATGCTTCAATGTAATACTATGGAACACTATTTCTAAAATTTCTAAAATATCTTAATTTATACCTAACGAAATTACTTTATCAATTAGTTTTGTATATTTAATATTTATATAACACCTGTATGGTGAGCAGTCACCTTGTCTTTTTCTATTAGGTTTTACTCTTTAGGGATCGTACAGTTATAGGATTGGAGGTAGGCAATGAATTTCACGTTATTTTTAATATGCTTAGTATACATATTCGATATACTAATAATACTTCAAAATGTATGTATGTAGATGAAATGTGCTATGTGCAAGTACGTAACTTTGACCATTTGTAGGTAAAATGTTTTAATAGCAAAATCTCGTTATTAACCTGTTCTATAATGCAAAATGACAGAATATCAAAGTGTGTAAAATGTGAAGTTCACTGTCTACCCCTATCATGAGATCTACACCCTTCACAAACGCCCAATAAAAAAGGTGATTGCCCCGACCTAATATATATACTTATATTATATATTTACAGTAAACCTGTCTTAGAGTTGAAACAGATGAACGGTTTTCGCCGTCCGGCCAAAACCTTCATCGTTTGTTTCAGCCCTTAAGTGGACCCATAATAAGACGGAATCTTGTCTTGTAAGGAAATTTATTCTGGTCCCTGAAATTTTTTTTTTTATAACTTTTTCTTTAGTTATACCGACAACTGTGTAAAACGGAAATTTTTATTGGCCCTTTATGATTTTGCTTAGAACAAATTTCACTGTGTGTATAGATCATATAACAGAGAATAACTTATACCAGGGATGATAAACCGATGACACGTCTGTGTGTGACAGATACACACTATTTTAATGACACGCACTTCTGGTCAAACAATTTTTCCGATTGGCTTATTTTAGGGATTTTAAAATTTAATTTAATTTTAATAGTTTTTGTGGGCAAAAATTAAATAATAGCTTAGTATCATTTTTAAAAACTGCAAATTAATTACATATGTGTACAAATGGTTATTCACATTAATTATCAAATCATTTTTATAAAAACTAAAAATGGATTTCTACTCTAATTGTTTTTTTTATTTTTTTGACTAAAATTATTATTAAATACTAATATTATACTAAATATTACTTTTTATCTACATCAAGAGTCATCTAACTTTATTTTATGTTTTTTGAACAAACTGTTATTTTTAATATATTAAAGTTTGGTATTATACTTTTTAGTAGTCGCACAAAATTACGAAATCGATGTAATTAAAGAATTCGCTATAAAAGGCAATTCAGTTGTAATGAAATGTCAAGTACCTTCATATGTATCAGACTTTGTACATGTAATATCGTGGATTACCGAAGATTCGGAATTTACTTTAGGATCTGATTATGGTAGGAGGATCAGAGTATTTTAAGTTCGAATGTATTATTCCTAGACGATCTTATCCAATGTCCAAACATTATACATGATACTATATCGATTCGTGTGACCTACGTTTAAAAATATTTATTCTGTAATATGCTCCAGATGCCAGAAAAATTATTTACATTAACACGAGTAAGTTCTTCATATATGTGTCAAGTATGTAGATTAATAAACATGAATGGCCACACTTTTAAATCTCTTGTTTTGTTCAAACACATGTTACATTTTTTTTATCATGATAATCTTCGAAATACCTATCAACTTGATTTCCAATTTCTTTTAGTTGTTACACAGTTTTATGACACTGATGTCAATAAAGCTTATGTAATTCGTGGAAATTCAGTAGTAATGAAATGTGAGACTCCATCATATGTAGCGGATTTCTTAATCGTTGTATCATGGCATACTGATAATGGCGATACATATTATCCAGGCGATAATTCTGGTACCTATTTAATAATTTTCTGGTGTGAATTTAGTAGGTTAAACTGAAGTTTGTTTCAATGTTAATAAAAATAGTGTTTCCTGTCTAGCCTTTCATGCAATTATACCCAATTATATAATATTTGTTTGGTAGTTTATTTAGTGTACTTTTTCTGATATATAGCTGTTAGTCAATATTATGAAGTAGACGTAAACAAAGAACCAGTGATAAAAGGAAATTCAGTTGTAATGAAATGTGGTATTCCGTCATTCGTCGCCGATTTTGTAACTGTATTATCTTGGAGTACTGACAAGGGTGACAATTTTTACCCAGGAATAGATTATGGTATTTTATAACAATGATCTATATGACCATATTGTTATGTGTGATATAGAATATTTCCTCGTGGCTCATACATTTTCATTATAATCCTATTGAAACCTTTTTAGATATTTTTACGCAACTAAAGTAAAATTTTTAATGTTTATTATAGTAATTGAAGAACCGTACAGAAGTGAAGTAAATAATGAATATGTAATAAGGGGCAACTCTGTAGTATTAAAATGTAGCATACCACCATTTATCGCAGATTTTGTGACCGTTGTGTCTTGGCAAGATAATGTTGGAAATACTTATGAACCATCTTTAATTGATGAAAAACCAATTAACCCTTTGAAAAATCATGGTATATTAGACTATAGTGGTTTTTTAATGAGTGAATGAAATAATTATATTGGTATATGTTATACATAATATATCTTGATGAGTGTCAAAATTCTTATTACGCCTATCCGCCGACTAAATGTTGGTTTGTTCTTAAATGAGTTTAGTGATTGGAGAACCATATAGAAGTGACGTTAGTCCAGAATATGCAATCAGAGGCAACTCGGTGTTATTCAAATGCAGTATACCACCTTTTGTAGCAGATTTTGTTAGTGTAGTTTCTTGGATTGATGATGCTGGTAATAATTACTACAGCATCAATGAAAATGGAGTTATCAATTATGGTATAAATAACTTGATATCCATATCAGTATGTTATTTGAGTCAATATGTGTAATCCTATGTCAGAATCCTTAAGCTTTGTTAAAAAAATTAATTTGTTGAAGTATTGCATTATTGTAAGGTATTAACTAAATAAAGGGTATATTTTAGTGATAAAAGAACCATATCGAAGTGATGTTGGCTTGGAATATGTCATTAGAGGAAATTCTGTCGTGTTAAAATGTAGTATACCACCCTTCATCGCCGATTTTGTATCTGTTATATCATGGCAAGACGACACCGGAAATATTTTCCCCTCTATGTCAATGCATGGTATTTTCTAATTTGATCATAGTGTTGTGTGTACGAATCGAATATGTGTCATTCAATTATAATACATATTATTGCAAAGTCTTTCCCTTCCTAATTTAATTAAGTTTTGAATTTGTTGTATACGTATACTATATAATCAACTTATACCTATTGTTGTAATTTATTTACGAAATTTTAATTTGTTAATGAATATTAAGTAAGTAAATTGGGGTTTGGTCGGCATATGTTTAAATGTGATTATTATTATCGCTGTTTTTTTATTTTTTTATTTATATATGTTTTTATGATCAGCTGTCACGCAAAACTACTTTATAGAGGTAAATAATGAGCATGTGATCAAGGGTAACTCAGCTGTTGTAAAGTGTAGCATACCATCATTTGTGGCAGATTTCGTGTCAGTTTTATCATGGAGTGATAATACTGGTCATCAGTATATAATTCATCATGATTATACCCAAGGTACTTTTTTACCTAGGAAAGTTCAGATACATTTAAAGTTGTATGAATAATTATTAAAAAAAAATCTTATTCCATAAACATACCTTTGAAATGAATACCTACTAGCAGAATCTATTTTTCACTGATTTTTAGTAGGTACTTAAATATTTATTAAACTGATTTTTCGGTGAACGCTATGAGGTAGGTATATTATGTTAGAGTCTATGGGTTAACACTTAACTTTTATCCTAAAAAATTTTACTGACTGTATTTGTTATCATTGGTTAATAATTTATATATTGCTATGTACGTGGTTTCTAGTTCACTAGCTCAACACAAAATGTTCTTATATTTTTGTGGCATTCAATTCAATAAAATCTATCATATTGTTGCAAAAATAATGTCTTAAAAAATAAAATATTAAAAATTCGTTTTAATTTTTATGGATAAAATATATTCAAAAACAATTTTATGTTATTTTGCATTCAGTTGTAAATATTTTATACTTAATTAAATTTTTAGTGTATTTTTTTTTATTTTCTTTAAAGTTGTTAACCAGGATTATGCATCAGAAGTGGTAACTGAGTACGTAATAAAGGGTAATACTGCAATATTGAAGTGTACTATCCCTTCATTTGTCACAGATTTTGTTGTTGTTAATTCTTGGATATCTTCTGATGGCCAAGAATATCGTCATTTGAATGAAAATTATGGTATGACTAAATTCGTGTCAGACAATCGATGAGTAAACGCTTAGTAGTAAATATTCACTCCAGTAATTCCTAAAACCTAAAATTTAAACCTTGCCTTTTGTATGATTTGAATGAATTCACTTTTGTGGGTACCTAGTTTAAATACAAAGCTGAATAAATATCCTAACAAATTATCTGAAATTTAAACATAATTTAAGATTTTATTAATATGTTTTGATGTAAAATCATTCAATAAAAAAACTATATGAAACTAATTATACATTTTACCTTTTTAACAATTATGATAAAAATATAACACATAAATATTAAATTTAATGATATAATGATACTAAGTATTTAATAATGGTATGATATATAGTACTGATACATAGTGTCATCAAACAGTTAAATTATACAAAAGGTAAAAATAAAATATATAAGATTGATCTTATAGCAGTGAGTAATAATAATGTTATTCAAGATAAATATTACTAGAAGATTTATTGGAAAAGTAAAAAGATTTATTATTGTAGTTTTAAGGATGGATTAGGAGGGGCATCATATAGGACTTTAAAAGTAAATTTATTTAAACATTAGATTTTTTTTTAAAAAAGTCGTAGGCTTAAATTTGATTTAATTACTTATATATACCTACTTGAAATGATAGTTTTTTGGTTATGATTTTTTTGTATGCAGTCTCTATAATAAAAGTAAACTCTTTGTAAAGTGTGCTGATGGCTGGAGTGTCTTCTTTGGTTTGGAGCATTTGTCTGTCACGTGGTCGTTGCCTTCTAACTCAACAACGTGTCATGATGTGTTACAGTACTTCTATGTGTTTGGCAAATAGATGGACAACAATAATATTGATGTGTATCTATGCGGAGACATCATAGTTTTACTAAAATACTAGTGTGAATAAAGAGTAATGTTGATTTGAAAATAAATATCTTGATTGTTTGATGCTTTGCTAGTGTTCGCAAAGAAGAAAGATGTGTTTGATCGAAAGCATAAATGTTGGGTATTACAAGAAACATTATGTCCCGATTCAAAAATTCTATAAATAATGCCTTCCGCCATTATATTAAGAAGGAATGTATGATGAAGGTATGATAATCGTAATCGAGTTCCTGTAAAAAAATCACAAATGTGTTGTTTTTTTCTTTTTCAAGAAAATTCATTGTCGATGTGATATGATTTCAAAGGCTTTGCAGATGTAAGTAGTCGGTTGCACTGAGAGTGAAGTTAATTTTTTTAGATTCTGAGCAGAGTGAAGAAGCTTATGATTTTAAAATGATGTTCCCTTACTCCCCCTTTTCTATAACGTTTTTTCGTATAGATATAATTATCCAAAAGTTTCGACTAGCCTCTTTTTGAATCAAAATTCGGTTCTAAATGGTACTTTATACTTGGCATTTTTTGAAATTCGCATTATTTCAAAGTATTGACATTCATAATTTTATTTCGCTTTGATTATTTATTTGGTTGCTAGTTGCTTCTTGTTATTGAAAATTTGGTAGCAACCAATTAATTAATTAATAAAACCATGGTAACTATGATAACATAATAACCATTGTAACCATAGTAACATGATTACCATTGAGGCAATGATAACACAATGGTCAATAAAATCACAGAATATATTAAAATGTATAAATATAATATAATATATTAAAATGTTTAAATGTTTCAATGTTATTAACACAACAAAAAATTTGTAGTCACGTCATTTTATTTCATTTTTTTAATTGTTTATTTAGTTGTTATAGAAAATTTGTTAACAACTAATTAATTTGTTGAAGTGGTTACTATGGTTACATAATAGACAAAAAATAAATTTTTTTATTTTCAATAATTTTTAATGTTGGTAGCCACCGTAACGAAATCTCCGCTTAGTATCGTTTTATACTTTGTTGAAGCAATTATTTATTGTTGCTTTAAAATTCAATACACCGGAAAACGAAATATATCCATAGTGCGAAGTATGTCCTGCCTTTTTTAACCTCTTTAATCATTTACGCTAACATGGCTACACTTTGGTCTGACCGAAATTTTCTAAAAAAGAATATGCATGCAATGTTACGACTTATGAACAATATGAACCCTCGACCCTACACGCAGAAATTTGATACGCATTCACTTAGCCATTGCTTCTTTTCTACTCACTATCAATACTCACCTTTACTGGAGACAAAATAAGAACGGAATTATTGGAAATGGATTTTTGTTATTTCGTGCCAAAATGATACAATTAGCTCGTACTACATTTCTGTTACAAGTAATTCCGTTATACACGTGTTATATATAAATATAATGTTTGTATATTCTATTATACGCGGCTTGCTTTGATTTGATTACAAATAGAGAATCCCAGGCGTGAGCCTCTGTCTCTAAAGTAAAGTGGTTTTGATATATTAATGTGTGGTGTGAAGTTGAATGTTGATATAAAAAAAGATCTCGCTTAAGAAGGCGTCGCATGTGTTAAATCAGAATGAACTGGGTCCGGCGCCACTTCGTCGGCGCGTCTTCATCTGACCACAGTACGACAAGGTGTGGTACTAGCTTGACACAACAGGACCGTCATGACGCATCAGGTCGTGGCGGAAGCGTGTCAAGTCCTCGTGTTGGCACACCCGGTCCGCGTCTCTTCTGAATCCTAGATACGGCCCTTCACGTGGTCATCGATTAGGTGAGTCCGGCAAGTTACTAGGACGCCGCTTCCATGTCTACTAGTCCCGGGAAGTCCGTTGCCCACCAGACAACCCGGGAGCGCTCCATTTTCACGTTCCTCGACGTCTGTGGCACCATCAGTTAAATTGGTGGATAGTAATATTATACGCGGTGTACCTACAGTAGTATTTTATTTATTTTTAGATGGCAAAGTGATATTGCTGGTTTTCAACTGGTTCCATTCTTATTTTGTTCCGAGTATATTTGGATCATTTCCCAACGTTATATGGATAATGAGAAAACAACCGTAATAACATTAAACATTGCTAGGTGGTAGTTGATAAATATCAATACTGACTGACGGAGGTATGGGTGTTAAATAATTTGATAAGTACCTAAGACGTCTTAGAAGTTAAGGTATCAACTTCGTTTATATATTATTTTTTCGAATTTGGAATTTTTTTCTAAATGTATCTTCGTCTATTGATCGATAGAGATTACTACTTACTAATTTGGAGAGAAAAAATTGTTGGGCATTTTCCATTTAACTTTGTTTAAAAATACGAAGAAAATAGAACATCGAACTGTTATACTAATTTTGCGTGTAAAGGACATTGATGATTTTGACATTTTATTTCATTCTGTTTTATAGAGGTAAAAAAATATTAATTTATTTTGTTTTATTATCAATATGAAACACGATTAATAAGTCCAATGCAACGATAGATTATTATTAGAATTTAATTTGGTTTAGGTACAATATTTATTATTATTATTATTTTTTTTTTGTGTGTGTGTACTTAAACATTTTTTAACACAAATATTTCAATTCTGTCAAAAAACTGAAAAATAAATTTCCTTTGAAACAATATTTTTAAATGTTAGATTTAATACTTATTTTAAGGCATTTATTTTTGAAATGTTCAAAAATGTAAAAGTATAAATCACTTATCTTACAGTTGTATTGCAAAATTATGTTACTGGAGCCGAAGATGAGTATGTAATTCTTGGCAATAGTGCCGTAATTAAATGTAAAGTGCCTAGTTTTGTGGCAGATTTTGTTTCAATTGAATCTTGGGTATCTTCTGACGGCCAGGAATACCATATTTTTAGTGATAGATATGGTACCTATTTTGTAGTACTTAAATGATTGTTGTGTTCGATTTAATATTCAAAATTCCTTTAATGCCATCATGTATCTATCCGCATTTTAGAATTTTTCTGTAGGATATTATACTTACGATGAATTTTTGAAATAGTTGTTAATCAAAACTATGAATCCGAATTGATGCCTACGGAATATGTCATTCGTGGCAACTCTGCGATATTGAAATGTAGCGTACCGTCTTTTGTGGCTGATTTTATCACTGTCGAAGCTTGGGTGACAAGCAATGGCAAAACTTATACTAGAGAATCAACTGAAAGTAAATAAATTCTTAAATCAAGAAGTTAAAAACCGGATGATTTTTTTCGAATGAGTGTTATATTCCTTATGGTCCAAATTATTGATATACAATAAATAATAACGTGTTTAACTATCTTTTAAAAAAAATTATTCATTTAAAGTGGTGATAAAAAACCATGTCCTCGAAGCTGAAAATTATTACTAAGGTTAAATGTAAAATTTTGCTTTATTACTAGGCTTTGATTCTGTGATAACTGACAATGATACTTTTCTTACGAATCTCACGTTATTTAATTTAAATAACAATAATTGTAACAGCTCATATTTTATGATTATTTTGTGTTAGTCTATTCTGTTATTCTTTTATCTTATTCGCTGAATTGATTTCTCCACTTTTATTCTTGTGTGAATATAAATATATTTTTTTAAATTTAAAAAATCAATTATTATTTGATATTTTATTTTAGCAATGACTTAGTTTCATCAATGTGTGAGAATTATTACCTAATATGTTAATTACGAGTTCATTTTTGTTAGTTGTTCATCAATCTTATGAAGCTGAGGCTGATAATGAATATGTCATTAGAGGTAATAGTGCTATTATGAAATGTGAAATACCGAGTTTTGTGGCTGACTTTGTTTCGGTCACTCATTGGGTGGATTCCTCAGGAAAATCTTACTACCCCAATGATGATTATGGTATAGACAAGAGTTTATTAGTATATATTGTTTAATAATAGTGTTACGGCTGTGATATCTTTTTGTCCTTTTTTCATACTTTAAAATTGGGTTTCATTTTTATAATATGTACAATGTACATATTTTAGTGTCGAGAACTATTAATTAATCTATATTAGTTATCTTCGTATAAATCATTAATTACTTACGTATGTTTTTTTTTTTTTTATTTAATTCAGTGGTAAATCAGTTTTACCAGACCAGAGTTATTGATGAATACGTATTATTAGGGAATTCTATTACTTTAAAATGTCTCGTACCAAGTTTTGTTGCCGATTTTATTCAAATTACGGGATGGACGGATGATAGTGGAAATAATATTGAACTAACTATAGACCAACAACAGGGTATATATGTTGAATATGGAAATTAATGGTGTGATTGTGAATTTGAACGGTTTAAAATTTAGTTCCTGTCCATTTTATAAATTAACTTTTTATTTCATTATTAATTATTTACTTAAACTTAAAAATAATTCTCAACATATTATAAATATGTATTACCTATGCCAAATTGTATTCTATATAGTTGTGGAACAGTCATATCAACTTCGTGTAAATGATGAGTTCATATTAAAGGGAAATACAGCAATATTAAAGTGCATTGTGCCCAGTTTTATGGGAGACTTTCTTGAAATTATAGAATGGGTATCAGAGTCAGGAGAATCTTTCATAGTTAATCATTTCGATAAGGGTTTGTGTTAAATTTGTGTTTTTAAATGTATGAAAGATATAAAGTTCAAACTTAGTAAAATTATCCCCTTCTATCCTTAAAAATAAATTAGTCTTTATAGTCATGTCATTTATCTGTATTAAATTCATATATTTTTCAGTTGTGAGTCAGTATTATGAAGCTCAAGTTTATGATATGTTTGTAATTAAAGGAAATACAGCTATTTTTAAATGCTCTGTTCCTTCATTTGTATCTGATTATGTACAAGTTGAATCTTGGGAAGCTACAAATGGTGAAAAATATTTTGCACCAAATATTGCAAGTTATGGTAGATTTTTTTTGATATTATTAAAGTTTCATCTAAATGTCTCAATTTTTATGACGAATGAAAGAATATTTCCTGTTTATACTTTGGCCTTAATGAACTCCACTTAAGTTTTATTGTACCTATATTCAAGTTATAAAATATTTTCTATTTTGATCTCATGACATAATAATATTAGATATTATAAATTCTATATTATTTGACAGTATGAATGGTTATAACAAGAAAATCAATAACTCATACCTATATATTTTATATTACTTGGGCATTGACAAAATATAGTTAATTATATTATAATGTAGTAGGTTTACCTATAATTGCAATAAATTACAATATTTTTATTAAATGCTTAATTTTTTTTAAATAAAATGATTTCAGTTGTAAATCAATATTACGAAGCAATTTTATATGATATGTTTGTCATCAAAGGCAACACTGCAATCTTTAAGTGTATTGTTCCATCATTTGTAGCTGATTATGTATCTGTTGTTTCTTGGGAAGATACAACTGGAGAAAAATATTCTATAACACCAAATATGAATTTTGGTATTAATTTCTTCAATTGTAGTTTCTATACGCAGTCAAACATTTTTGTTAACTCTATTTTCCTTTTGTCCATCATGTGTTTATACTTAGTATACATTTTCAAAAATAGTAAATGAACATGTTATGAACACGTTTTATATTTTCATCATTTGATGTATCATTGTTTAAAAATCATACCAATGAAATCAAATCCATTTGATTACTTTACTACTTTCAACATCTTTCCCTTTTTCATTTTAAATATTTGTATATGTATTTTTAGTGGTCAATCAACTTTACACTGTTAATGTAATGGATGAATCTGTTCTTCGTGGAAACACTGCTATTTTGAAATGTCACATTCCTAGTTTCGTTGCCGATTATGTATTTGTGTCTGGTTGGACTTCAGATGTTGGTGATAATTATTCTATTAATGCAAATCAAGTCTATGGTATTGAAAATAAAAAATATTCATAATATTCTACAGTTTTATTAGGGTTCTGTATATTTTTAAGGATTCGGTTAGTTTATTTTGTGATAAATAAGGCAAGGGTACGTTGCGGTTTTCCTTTTTTTATTCCAAAATTTTTGTCATTTTCCTTTATACTCCTATGATTCTTGTATGTATGTGATGAATGAATGTGTTATATAGTTTGAGAAAACTGAACAATTTGTTACTTTATATTTTAATATACTTAAATATACTAACTACACATTTTAATGTACTTAATAATATATAGGTATTATAATACCTATACATATATAAATACTATTATAATTAAAGAATTTTATTTTGTTATCCTATCTTTATTAAAATTCATTACAGTATAAAGTTTCATTTATTGTTCAGTTCTATGCTTTTTGCCTAAATATTAAAAAATTAATGCAAAATCAAAATATTAAGAATAAAAATTATGTATATATTACATATTACTTATTACATCTTATATTATGATTATTACTTTTCGAGTAAATATTATTTATTTTTATTTTGCATTGATTGTAAGAGATTTCATTAATACTAATGACTTATTAATATAAACAAAATAAAAAAATTACATCAAAAGTATTTTTATTTTTTTAATTTAGAGTAAAGTATATTTTTGTATTTTATGATCATTGAATTAATTTGAAATCTCTATTTTTTTTATTTGTATGCTTCTGCAAAATACATATTTATGTGTGTAAATAAACTTACATATATATTATATATTTTTAAAGATGGTAAATATTTGGTATTACCCTCTGGAGAATTACATATCCGTGATGTGACACCTGAAGATGGAACTAAGTCTTATCAATGCCGCACTAAACATAGACTAACAGGAGAAACGAGACTTAGTGCTACTAAAGGAAGATTAGTTATTACAGGTTAGTAAAAGATAATTCAATTATCTTTTTTTTAATTAAAAATATATTGGTAACTTAATTGCATTATACATAGTTCAATGTAAAAGTTTTATTATTATTGTACATTTTAGCATCTAAAAATTAAAAGTTTTTAATTCAAATTCAAGTATAACTAAATTTAAATTAATCTCAAATGTCTTTTAGACATATTCTAAATTATATTTGTCTCAAATTCAGTAGTGATTTTATAATATTTCATAGAAAGGAGATTTAGATTTTTTAATTAGTTCATGAATATACAATATAAAACAATATTTCAGAACATAAATTAAGGATGTAATATTCCATCCTCTCATTAACTGTATATAATTTTGTATTTGATGCAGCTCATAATTTAATTCTAGAGAGCCAGTTAATCAGCTAATTTTACTAACTATACGCCTTTCAATATTTTCTTATGATTTAATAACCGATACTATAGAATTTTTTACAGTGTTCCGTGTTTTTCATTGTTTTATTTGTTCAAAAATACTTATGGTTGAATAAATAATCTAACAACTATTTGTAACTAAATATTCCCGAGTTTGAAAATTCAAATTTGAAACTAGACAAATATTTTTAAAAAATGGCCTACAGATAGACATGATTATATTTCTTAGTTCTTCTTTAATTTTAAATACATTTTAGAAGTCATCAAAATATTTTAATATTGCATTGCTTACTTCTATTTCTTGTTATTTCTAATTAACTGAATATAATGTAATAATTTACCAATATATTTCATTAAATATTACTGTTAATAGCCAAATTATTATTTGCTTAACATTTGATTTATGGATAACAACAATAATTGTTAATTTAAAAATTCATCATAATTTTTTTTCAAATTTTCATTATGAAAGTATTTCATTTTACATAATTTAAATACTTTAAATTTTTTATTCAATACATTTTAATTTGGCTATTCAGTGAAATAAATATATAAAACTAGATCAATGTTGCATTTATATTAATTTGATTATTTATTTAAGTTTATTAATATGTATGATTCTTTTAATGTTCTACAATATCAATTTTTTTTATCAAATATTTTTTTTTACAATGAACTTTCCTCTAAAAACAAATGCTTGAGTAATTATTTTTTTTATTACCTGTGTTTTTAAAGTTTTAGTTTTTATAAATGACCACCTCTATTTTTAACTTAATGTTTAAATGATTTTAGATTCCAAGTGGAGTGAAGAAGCTAGTGTTTTTACATTGATGTTTATTTTTTATTTTTTTCTGTAAACTCTTTTCGTTATGAATATACTTGTCCAAAAATTTCGACCAGCAACTTTTTGAATCACAATTTCCCTCTAGGTGTTAAATGTATCCCTCTAAGCTGGAGTGTCCAGCTAAAGTGTACTTCCTCTACTCTACTTCTCTAAATTTCCATTAACTAAACAATTATAATAAAAATAAAAAAAATACCTTTTAAGCACATAGTTGTTATATCTTTTCCTGTTTCGGTTGTGCCCTTAAAAAACACTATAAATTTTAATAAACCTAAATTTTTCCATAAATATTTAGTATTATTAGTTTTTCAAACTGAAAAAAAAAGCAACCAATAATGAACTTTGAAAATTATTGTAGAATGTTAAAAGAATCACCTAATTTAAATATTAATAATATGTACTTTACTTAATTATTATATTTTATACAATTTTAAAATTTAAATAATAAATGCATCAATGGTCTAAAATTAAAATATGTTTGGTTATATATTTTAAAATAATGTGCTAGAACACACACTTTTTAGTTTCCAAGTTTTTTCTGCATATTATAATTTAATAAATTTTTTATGTTACCATAATTTTATTTATTTATATTTAAATACTGACAATACAGTTAAATTTTTATCATAAATTTAATATATATTAAAATTGATACTTTTTTAAAGAAAAAAATTGTTTACTAAAAAATGTGTGTTCAAAAATGAAGCCTGAATGTTGGGATAGGGTACCCCTGCGACACATTTAAGTACAAGTTAATCGTGCAAAGTATTGAAACAACATATTATTATTAAAGATTAAACTATTTAAGTAATTTATTATCTCAGCAATAGAAAACACTTTTATCACTTCTTAGACCCTGTGGGTAGTTCATCTCCAAAATTTGCTTCTTTGGAAACTGGTAAAAGTTATCAGTTCAGATCAGGGCAGAGTCTAGTGTTAACTTGTTCTGCTCAAAGTCATCCAGTACCAACATACAGGTAAGAACTATTATTTGAAATGAGTTAATTCATTTAAATACCTTGGTTAGATTAGAAAATAAACAATTTAAACATAATTTGGTTTTTAGATGGGTTACATTTTATCAAACTTTCAATATATTTGTCAACTTTGATGTAATTTTAATGTTTATACTGTCATGATTATATTTGATTTTAGATCCCATTACTAGTATATCTCCAAAATTCTCGTCAACGACAAATATTCAAGGATTTAAAACTCAACTTAATAGTTTATTTAGTATGCTTTGCCCTGCTCAAGGGTACCCTGTACCAATTTCCAGGTTGGTAGGATATTATTATTAATACCTAAAAAAAACCTTTAAAAATACTAGAACCAATAAGTATGACCGCACCTAAATTTCCATTGATGGCAGAGTCTTTCAAATCCAGAGTATTACAAAATTCAGGCATGTTGTGTCCAGCGCAAGGGTATCCAGTTCCTACGCATAGGTATAATTCTTGCAATTTGAAATTATTAATAACCTTTGAACTAGTGTTACATTTAACTTAAATAAAAAAAAAGTGAATACTCCTTCAACACTTACTTTCACTTTTTATTTCATAAACTTTAATTAAATTTCTTGATTTCGGTTATAGAGCCTATTGGCTTAAAAGCGCCAAGTTTTCCGTCTGAAGCTAAATCTGTTTCCTATGTGAAAAAAATGGATCAGAGCATTAGTTTATTATGTTTAGCACAGGGATATGGTGTACCAACATTCAGGTAAAATGTTTAATCGATTCATTTTATATATTTTGGGGGAAACAGAACCTATAGGATTCAAGTCTCCTACATTCCCATCTTCATCAAAATCAAGTTGGTTTGTTAAAAATTTATTGGAGCATATATCTTTACTTTGCTCTGCTCAGGGGTACCCTGTCCCAGAATACAGGTAATAATATTCAAAAGCTTACTTTATTGATTATGAGATTACAAAAAAATATACTTAATTTTGGATAATAGTAAACTAATATTGTTATAAATAGTAGTTAATAAGTCATTAATAGTTCAAATAACTAAAATATTTAAACAATCTGGGAACATAATTTTCCTCTTCCAGAACCTTATAGTCTTAAAGCACCTACATTTCCATCCGAGGATGAGGTATCCAGATTTAAGAAAAAAAGTTCACATAGTATTAATCTACTTTGTGAAGCTCAAGGCTATCCTATACCGTCATTCAGGTATGGTTAGGAATTTGAAATAAAAAGAATTTTGGTATATTTTATAGAACCAGTAGGTTATAAGTCACCAGTGTTTTCATCTGATGCAGAAAGTGCAAGGTATAGGAAACGATCTGGTCATGATTTATCTGTATTATGTTCAGCACAAGGGTACCCTGCCCCAAGTTTCAGGTGAGATTATTCCATAATGTTAATATGGTATTTTATTCATTTTAATTTTTGTAAAATATGTTAAAGAGCTCATAATTTAATGTTCAAATTGATATGTTCTTTCAAAAATTATCACTTAAAAGAATTTAACTTGTACTTTAAAATCATTTAGGCTTACTTAAAATCTGAGATATTAATTAAAAAAATTATTTTTATACTTATTTCATAGTAGTATTCCTATCTATATATTTTTAGATCCTGTTGGTTTAAAATCGCCTGCATTTTCATCTGATTCAAAGGGAACTATATTTAACCGTCGTGCAAAATCTAATATTGTTTTATTGTGTCAATCACAAGGATATCCTGTCCCTGATTATAGGTGAGAAAATTAACATAATATCCTGTATAAAATATAGAAGAAATGTAAGTTTTTTATTCAGTTGCATAGTCGCAAGGGTAAATCTTTTACTGACATTTGGGTTCATAAGAAAATTGTAGAGTATCAGTTTTCTAAAAATCTGTATTGTGGATTTTCAGAACCTGTTGGTTATAAAGCACCAACATTATCTTCAGATTTCTCTAGTACAACATTAAAAAAACGAATGAGGGGTCCAATTGTTTTATTATGTCAATCACAAGGATACCCTGTACCCGATTTTAGGTGAGGTTAAAAAAAGAATATTGGAATCTTAGAATATCCTATTTATTTACCGGATCTAACTTTGAAACACCAATTCAAGTTTGTTCTGAATATAATATTTTCTGAGGATTAATTTATACATGCAGATATAAATATACTTAAAAGTATACATATAAAGAAAAATGTTATAAAATTAAAAAAAAATTAAATCATTTTTGTCATATTGACAGTATCATAAACCAAGTTTTAAAATAAAATAAAAAATATCTCATTATAAAATATATATTCTACCTATTTAAAAAAAGAAAATGTAAATCCATTGTTTAGGAAATGCTTTAATATTAAAATCCAATGCTGTTTGTTTTAAATATAATTCTTTTTTGTATTATTTTCAATTAATTGAAAGTAAATATCTACCTAACTTCATTGATATCTTTATATTAAAAATAATTTGTCAAATGGTTTTTAAATTAGGTACCTGATCTCCAACATTCAGATATAAACGTTTTTTAAAGAAATTAGAATTTGCATTTAATTATTTGTATATTTTAATAGAACCTGTAGGATTAAAATCACCTACACTTTCTTCAGATTTTGAAGGTACTCGTTTAAGAAAAAGTTCTAAGAATGCTATTGTTTTATTGTGTCAATCGCAGGGATATCCTGTCCCCGAATTCAGGTGAGATATTCATATGATAGTTTGAAAACACATTTTATTCCTGTACCTTTTAGAACCCGTGGGCTTTAAATCCCCTGCGTTTTCTACCAAATCTGAAACATACAAATTTAAAATGAAGTCTTTTGCTGACTTGAATCTACTATGTGATGCACAAGGTTATCCAATCCCAACATTCAGGTTTGAATTAGTTTATCTTTAATATTTTCTTTAAAGTTATCACAATTGCATATAGATCCAGTTGGTGTTAAAGCCCCTTCATTATCATCTGATATCAAACGTAGTTGGATAGAAAGACAAATTAATAAGGGAATTGGTTTACTGTGTTTAGCACAAGGTTCCCCTGTTCCTTTATCTCGGTAAGCTAAAATGATATATATATGTTATAAACATAAAATTTATATGTTAATTTTCTAAGTGTTAACATTGTGGAATAATATTAGGTAAAATAGTGTAATCAAACTAACTTTGTTAAATAATCTTCTTTAGACACTGTCGGTGCTAAAGCCCCTACTGCACCAGACGATAAAAGTAGAACAATCATACGCCACTCTGGGCAATACATAACCCTTATTTGTCAAGCTCAGGCTTTTCCTATACCATCTTTCAGGTCTGTAGTATTGATAATATTAAAGTGTAATTTAAAAATACTATCTATTTACAATAATTTACTATTTATAAATAATAGGTAATAAAATATAATGTATATACAAATTAATTAAAAAACTAGTTTTAGAATGATAAATCAATTAAAATTAATTTTTTACTGTATAATCCAGAACCTTTGGGTGTAAAACCTCCATCGGTAGCTTTGGATGAAAAAAATCGTTTTGCATTTCGGAATGTGAAAGAAGATGTGTCGTTGTGGTGTCAAATACAAGCGTACCCTATACCTGCATACAGGTTCGTTAAGTTAGGTTTAAAATTGTCATTAAAAGAGTATCCAAATAATTCACAGAACCAGTTGGTGTTAAAAAACCTATGTTTGCAAGTGATGATAAAATTCATTCTTTTGAACGAGTTGAATATTCCGATATAGCCCTATTGTGTGAAGTTCAGGCATACCCAATTGCTACTATACGGTATGATAAATCATTTCAGTGAAAGACAATAACAAACTCAAATTTTTCATAAAATATTATAAATAAAAAAGTATATTTTTAGTAATAAATAAATAATTAGAATATTTAAATGTCGATGTACTGATTAAAAAATTTAATTTTAAAATCTACTATTTTACAATAAATTTAACAATTAATACTATTATATAGATTTTATAAGGCCTACTTTCTACAAAAATTTAACTTGCCAATTATATGAGATAAAATAATGATCGATTTATAAAATATAAGTGTATTAATATATAAGTAAAATGTGGCATTCAGATAAAATTTAGCCTTGAAAAATAATTATATTGTATACATTTTAGTGGAAGGAATTTGTTTACAACATGTAAAGTATTATATTATTTATGTTTTTAGTTTGATTATTATTGAATTAAATATTTTAATTAATTTTTTTATTTGAAATAACTTTCTTTGGCATACCAATATTATTATACTTTTTTATTTGTTACAAATACAATTCAGAACCAATTGGAATGAAATCTCCTAGTTTTTCAACTGATACAAAAATTACAGCATACATCCGATCTCAAAATGTTAATATTGGTCTGCAATGTCAAGCGCAAGGTTTCCCAGTTCCTAATTTTCGGTAAATATTATTCAAATATGTAATTATTATTCTGAATGAACTATTTACATATTTAATAATATTGTTGGAATTTATTTACAAAATGTAAATATTTACATCATATCTTTTAATAATGTTTTATATTTCGTACTGTGTATTATTTTCATTTTCCATAATTATTAATTTTAAAATTATACCTTCCTAAAAAAAAAGTGTACTTAGCACCTTGGGGTTTTCTTCGCTTCTTGGGTTGAATAATTTTGATAAGTGTGTTGAATTTTAGAGAAACGAATCATTTCTTCAATAAATTAATTCTGAGCGGAGCTTCATTTAATATACAATAATCATAATTTTCAATATGTTTAACATTTGTTATTTCATAACAGAATAAGCCATGTGCTTTTCGTTATTCGTGTTATTGATCAAATTTGTGTAAAAATTTACTTAATAATAAGTACAAGTATCACCAAGTAGTCAAAATTCTACTAGTATAGCGGAATTAATTCATTTTTGTGTGATTGTACACTGATCTTATAATAATTAAATACACACATTGAACTTAAATGTTGAACTAAAAATTATTTTATAACATACCTATATCATTAAGAAAAACTAAAATTTATTTTTCATAATATATTCCCCTGCACTTAATGAATATTCCATAAATTATTTCAAATTATAATAAAATATAAACGTCATAATAAAATAAATTTAAAAAAGGCTCTAATTATCGTAAATCAACATTAATTTAGTAAAATATAATTTTTACTAATATTTATCGTGTCACGGTTGAAAAAATTGCAAAATATTTAATTTACTGGGAAGATTTAAATTCGATACTGTTGCATTCAAATTTGACATCTTAATCAGTACACCACAAGAACAGCATTGAAAACCGTTGAAATAGTAGATATTTAATATAATAACCAAAAATATTGAATTTTCAAAATAGAATAATTTGTAATGTATTGATGCATGTGGATTTAATTCACACCATCGTATTTAGTGTCACAAAATACATAATATGGTGATAAAAAATTATCAACCTTTTTGAGTGTTCATAAACTAGAAATATATCATAACATTTGTCTGTACTTTTTTTAATTTTTTTTCAATCAAATCCTTGTATAATGTTTAATTAGTTGTCTGTAAGATAATTTATTGCACCAAAATATTTGCAATGAAATTCTCCATCTAGATATACAGTTTTAAAAAGATCGGTTGAACCAATTTTCTTGTATGTATGTTAAAGTGTGTAATTTTAGGTAAAAATATAGAATTTCGTCGAATTGAAAATTTTATTACTTAAAAACTAACAAAAAATGAGAAATTTCCAAATTTTCGAAATGCTGTACTTCACTCAAAATGTATCAAATGTTTTTGTCAATCAAAAATCAATGTTTTTGTTTATGAATTAATGTTAAAAAAACAGAATTCAATTTTATAAAAATTTTGGTAATAGCTTATTTTGCCGTTTTTAGTTAATTTTTTAACATATTTCTTATTTTTAATTTTTGAAAATTTTGAAAAATAACCTGTTGAAAGTTCCATCTATTTGTGATTTCGAATTTTGAAAATTTGATTTAAAATGAAATATAATACTAAAGTTCAATTCATTTTTATATTAGGTGTGCAACTGTACGATTAGGTCGTATTATAACTCCTTACCTCCAAAACAAGCTATTAGCTTACAGGAGGTAGGTAATCAAAACTGTACCTATTTGTTTAATTTGTAACCATTTATTTTGATTTCTAAATAAAAAAAATATATATACCACTATTATGTGTTATATAAAATACCCTAAAAGTTTCATTATTTTCTCCAGTGACGTAAACTCAATTTTTTTTTTAAATCATCTCATTCTTACTGACCTACCTTTCTATAAATATTCTATTAAAAAACATTCCACAAAATGTCATTTAATGTAACAGTTAATAATAATAGTGTGACACACATAATATATAACATAATCAACCTAAGAACCTTAAAACCCAAAAGCCCCTAATACTCTTAGTGAAACAACCTTAGATACTCCTTTGCAATGCCATTAATTGTCATTGTTATAAATCAATAATGGTGACATGCATAATATAACTCTGAATAAATTCTTCAATAATCAAATTTAAAATTTGTTATGTTTACTTTTATGGTTTTTGTCCTAAAAATTGTATTTTAAAAAGTTCAATAAATGGTATTGTTGAACAGATCCAATTGGTACAGTTATTCCTAAATTACCATCGAAGTCAAAGTTTGATCATGTTGATGGGGCTTTTGAACAAAGTATTGTGTTAATGTGTGAGACTCAAGGTTATCCAGTACCTGTTTTCAGGTAGATTTATGATATAAATATGCACTAACTTATACTGTACTAACTTATTATAACTTAAAAAAAAATGATTTTCGGGCTTCATTAAAATATAAATAAATAAATATTCTGTTAGACCATTTCTTGATATGAAGATATAATGTGTTGTTAGATCCCCAAACAAGTATTTCACCAAAAATTAAAAAAGAAGAACTTGTCACTTTATTTGGAAAGTCATTTATAGTTCAATTTGATATTTCAATGGTGTGTTCTGCTCAGGGATTTCCTAGTCCTTATTTCCGGTACGTGAATTAAGTATAATATCTTTGTAATGTCCAAATTAAGTAACAAGTAAGTGTATAAACTTGGTTAAATTACAATTTCCTGTTAATAAATGTGTTTATCACTCTATTTTCACAATTATAAATTATTAATTGACTTGTTAAATTATTATTATTATTATATACATCAAATATAATTAGTCTTAAATTTCAATCACAATAAATTCTTTTCTGATATTAAATTTTTTTTTTTTTGTGGTTGAAATTTTAAAATGCAATATATTCTCCCTATTTCTTGATTTTATTGCTATAAAACATCAATGGCATATTCAATAACAGTTTATCAATATTGAATAAATTTGTAGAACCAACTGGAAATTTATCACCTGGTGAAAAATTAATTACTTCTGTTAATAAAAAAACAGTTCATATTGTTTGCAATGTAATTGGGTTCCCCATCCCATGTGTTGGTATGTAATACAATATTTTCAAGGTCACAATATTAGTTTTGTATAATGACATGATACATCTTGAGGAATAGTTTGCCAAAGTTGTACAATATAATGTGTTAATAAGTAATTGGGATTTTCTGTCCCTTAACAGTAATTAGGATCTTTAATAAAGTAGTTCAAATAAAAAGAAATACCGATAACTAAATTGCAGAACCACATTCAAATATTGCTGGTAAAGTTTCTAAAGAACGTTTTGAAGGCAATCATTTTATTGCTAATGGACCAGCAGTACTTTTGTGTCCTGGTCAAGGTTTTCCTATTCCCAAATATCAGTAAGTTATTTTCATTTCATTTTACTTGATAGATTTTCAATCCCTTGGGTTATTTCCAATGTTAACATTTCATAATTTATTAAAACATTATTATTAATCTCATTCTAAAGTTGTGTGGAGTTAATTTCACTAAAATTAATATTAAATTAATTAAAATGTAATTGGTAAAAAATTGTTAGACCCAACTTTACAGCTTCTTGTCCCTTTAAGTAGTACATGATTCTTAACTCTAACACTCTGTTGATGTCATTTTTCTTGTAAGTTGTTATTTGAAACATAGTTATAAATATTGCATGTTTTATTCCTAATTAAAGACTATACGTGTGAAGTTCTTAAATTATTATTATAATAAAATATTAATTATTTTTGTTTCCCCATTTTTTTATGTCATTATAACAATTTGAAAATATCATGCAAAATATTTTTTTAAGCCATAAATAATGTATTATATATAGTATACAAGATTTGCTTTACAGTTGATTTTATATAAAAAAAAAAACGGCTAGTTTCTTGTTGCGCTCTATCACATAATTTATATCTGTATCTGTATTTGACGTATAATATATATATATATATGGACGCCCCCAATGAAAAGTGTCATAACTAATTTTTTCTCAATCAGCCACTTTTTGAATAAAATTTAAGCTCTTGATGGTACTTTATACTTAGCATTTTTTGAAATTTGCATTATTTCAAAGGGTTTACACTTGTTGCCTTTGTTAGTATATTAATAATACATACTAATATACCTAACTTTTTGTGTGATATGTTGAATGCCTTTTTAAGGAACATGAAATAAGTGTTTTAATATATTTTATATGTAATAATTTTTAATAATATATGACTTCTTTGTAACAATTTTTGTTCCTCATTACTATCTAAAAATATTGTAATAGAGTGGTAAATTCCGGTAGATCACAGCTGAGTGATAAAACTCGGTATAGCGCATACTGCAGTCTTAATGTCACTGGTGGAGCGCATACGCATAGCCAAAAAACTACATAGATGATTCAATTTCTTTGATTGTAATATTATGTTAATAATATTATTAAAATTTACAACTCATTTGAATAATGTATTTATTATTATTTATTAATAGAGCAAAGGTCATGTGAGAAAGCACTTAAAAAAATATGCATTTGACTTTTTTCAAGTGATTTAATAAATGAATATTTATAAATTATATAACATGAAAAATTAAAAAACTAAATTACTTAATTATAATATATTTTATATTATATAAATAAAGACTTTTTGTTAGATAAAGTTGTTAATATTTTCACTGTTTTTCAAATTATATAATAACTGATTGTTTTGACATATGTTATTCAAAAAGAAAATTCACTAAAAAAAAGTTTTAAAAATTCAAAACAAACCTAAAATATGACTAAAAAAGTAAAAAAAGACCTATATATAAAATTAAAAATAATTGATCTGGATTTATTGTTACATGAGACATATTTCTTTCTATTCAATCTTTTTTTGCAGTTACCTAGAATAAATATGAAGTGCTAGAAGTCCTTTGCTCTACTTTTTATATACATGTTTTACTAAAATCACTATGATTTTTTCGTTAATAATTCTAAAATTTATAAATACATTACATGTTTTTACTTCTCAAAGTTTCATTTTGTGTACTAATGAATCTTTTTAAATAATTCTCATGAGTAAAATCCCTTGTTACATTTTTTTATTTAGTAGGCTATCCTTTTGTATTTGTTTACATGGAAAAGAAGTGTGATTTATGTAATTTTAAACTTTTAAGTACAAAATATTTTGAATAGTTAATTAATTTCAATTTCTAATAACTTTGTTATTTAATACTTGTATAAAAGTCACACTTCTAAAATATATTATGATGATCAACATTCAATTTTACAATATTGTTTATATTTATGTGCAGATGGTATAAGTTTATTGAAGGCACTGGTAAGAAGCAAGCAGTGACATTAGATGATAGAATTAAACAAGTTTCTGGTACATTAATAATACGTGAAGCTCGGGTAGAAGATTCTGGTAAATATTTGTGTGTTGTCAATAATTCTGTTGGCGGTGAGAGTGTTGAAACTGTACTAACAGTAACGGGTAAGTTAATTATGAAATTATACTATTAAAAACTTAAATGTTTTCCAATTTAAAACATTTCATAAAATATGTTTATTTTTATTTATGAATAATATTTTAATTATAATTTTTAGCTCCACTAAATGCAATTGTTGAACCTACCATTCAAACTGTGGATTTTGGAAGACCTGCCACTTTAACTTGCAACTATGAGGGTAACCCAGTTAAGACAATCTCTTGGTTGAAGGATGGTAAAAAGCTTAGTTCTCATGATGGAAGAGTATTAAGAATTGATTCTGTACGCAAAGAAGACAAAGGAATGTATCAATGTTTTGTGAGGAATGAACAAGAGAGTTCTCAAGGAAGTGCTGAACTTAAATTAGGAGGACGATGTATGTAAATTTTTAAAAATGTTATTAATTAATAGTTAAAATTAATTTTAACATTTCAACAGTTGAACCACCTCATATTAAAGAATACTTTAATGATAATACTATGCAACCTGGAGTGTCCTTGCACTTGAAATGTATTGCATCAGGAAATCCAACTCCTGAGATTAATTGGGAATTAGATTCCAAACGTCTTAGCAGCACAGAAAGGTATATAAAATGTTATTTCAAATTCTTTATATTCTACTTAATTTATGTGTAGACTTCGTATTGGACAACATATTACAATGGCAGGCGACGTAGTCTCTTATCTCAATATATCATCAGTCCACACCAATGACGGAGGTCACTACAAATGTGTTGCTGTTTCTAAAGTTGGAGCGGCTGAGCATACTGCACATCTCAATGTTTACGGTCTTCCTTTTATTAGACCAATGGACAAGAAAAATATTGTGTCAGGAGAAAATCTATTTGTTACTTGCCCAGTTGCTGGCTATCCATTAGAATCTATTACATGGGAAAGAGGTTTATTTTTGTATATTTTATTAATGAACATTGACTGAATTCAATTTCATTATTAGATAATCGACAACTTCCAATTAATCGCAAACAAAAAGTTTTCCCCAACGGCACACTGATTATTGAAAATGTTGAAAGGTCTTCAGATCAAGCTACTTACACGTGTGTTGCTCGAAACGCTCAGGGACATACTGCTAAAGGAAATCTAGAAGTTCAAGTTATGGGTATGCAACTGTTTTATATAATTTTAATAATTTATACATAACCTGTCTGTTCTTCATATTTATCATTACAACTCTAAATAATTAATTATTATCGTATTAATGCAAAACAAATTATAAAAAATAAACATTGTAAAAACAAGCTTCTTCACTTTGTTCAGAATCTAAAATTAAAAGTGAAATAGTTCAAAATTATAATTAAGAGAGTACTCCGAATTGTTATAAAGCTTGACATTTTTAATCTCATTTTATATTTGGACATAATAGAACTAAATTTGCATTTACTCAAATGAATATTGACTAATACTTTTTCGTGACTGTTGAAATAAAAATTACATTTTAATTTAATTTGATACTTAAATTCAAATGATTTTTCTTCTAACATCCACATCTTAAATTAAAAATTGTTGAATGTATATATATATATATATATATGTATCTTAGGATAATTTTTTTTTTAATTAAATGTGCCTATAATATAAAAAATAAATATTTAGCACGATTCAATAATGTTTAAAATATCACTTTGCTTATTATGAAAAAATTAAATAGTGATTAAAATATGAAGAATAGATATTGATTATTGTTTACAATTGTTCTATTAATTAAAATATGCATTTTAAACCTAAAGAAAAATTTAGAATAAAATATCTTTAGTTATATGTAATTAATTTCATCTCCAGGTGAGTGCATTTTAACTGTGTTATTTGTTAAATATACTCTATTAGGCTATGTAGCATGTCAGGAATCTGATGGTATAACAAAGAAACATAATATACAGTATAATTTTTAGTTCCACCTGTTATATTACCATTTTCATTTGATGAAGAAACCAATGCTGGTGATAATGCACAGTTAACTTGTCATGTAAGCAAAGGCGATATGCCTCTTGAATTATTTTGGACATTTTTGGATGCCAACAATCGTTCAATACCACTTCCAGAACTAACTACTGTAAATAAGATAGGAAAAAAAATAGCTGTACTTGAAATACCTATAGTAACACAATTTCATCGCGGTACATATGTCTGTACTGCAAATAACCGTGCTGCTAGAATTTCACAATCTGCTGTTTTATCTGTTAACGGTAAACAAAAAAGGAGGTTGAATAACAAATAATGTTATAGCATGTGTTGTACAATCATAGGCAATAATATGTTGCTAAATCGTTTGAATTTAGATTATAACAATATATAATTCCTCATCATGTTTTCCTGCGATAATTAAACAATGTACTTTTTATCAGTACCTCCATCAATGAAACCATTTTCGTTTGAGGGTGAATCAAACGTCGGTGAAACTGCTCAACTTACTTGTCATATAATAAAGGGCGACACTCCATTAGAAATAACATGGGTGTTTCAAAGTCCTGATGGTCGTATACAACCTATGCCACAGCCAATAATAGAAAATAGAATTGGAAAAAAGATAACAATGTTAGAAATACCTACAGTAACAGAATATCATCGTGGAAGCTATTCATGTATAGCAAAAAATAGAGCTGGGATCGTCAATCAAACTGCATTTTTGATGGTTAATGGTATACAAAGACAAATTTATTTTGGAAATTCAACTGTAACAATGCAACAGCAGCACTAGCACATTATGCTTTTCTTCATAGTTCCATGCATATTTAACTCCAATTACATAACTCAACACTAAATAGTATTTGCAATTTATTTATTATATGTTTTCTTATATTTTTAGTTCCCCCCTCAATAATGCCTTTTTCGATTGATGGTGAATTAAGTGTTGGTGATAACGCTCAGTTAACATGTCATGTAGCACGAGGTGATATGCCTATTAACATATCTTGGTCTTTTCAAAATACTGACAACAGAACATTAGGATCATTGCCTGAACCTATATTGCTAAATCGTATAGGGAAAAAAATTGTCATGTTAGAAATACCATCTGTAACTGAATACCATAGAGGTTTTTATACGTGTACAGCAACAAATCGAGCTGGTGTTATCAAACACACTACAGAATTGATGGTCAATGGTAAAGAACTTCGGTTTAGACTCGCCATTTATTTATTAAGCTTCCAGTTCTTCTGCATGTCCAAATTATTGCTTTGTTTGGAAACAAAGTTTATTCCATCTAAAATATCCTATTAATATATTTATTTATTCATTAAAATCCAAATAACACTTATCTTTATTTTCCAATTCTTTTATTCAATGAAATATTTTATCAAACCATTTCTAATATATCTTTTGTATTACAATTTTGTATTTAAGTATTTTAAATATTTGTAAATACATTTTTTTATCAAATTCATTCAATTTTTAATAGTAAGGTTAAGTATAGTAAAATTGAGCTTACAACTTTTCAAATCTCTTAAATTTAGTAATGTTTTCATTAAATAACTTTCTATTATCAATTCTATACAACTTGATAATTCATGAATGACCACATGATGACACATATATTTATTATGTATGTGTTTTATCAGCCATCTATTATAATATGTATTAATGAAAACAAAACATTTTTTAAAAAATATTAATAATATTACCTCATTGCGAAACTAAATCAAATTTATTAAATTATTGTATTTAAATATATTAAAAGAAAAAATACTGCTAAATATGTTTTGTACTCAGTAAAATCTTCATATATATTACAATATATCATAAATTTGGTGATACCCTATTTTAAAGGTGGTTTTTTAACAAAATATTTACAGTACCTCCACGTATCAGACCTTTTGAATTTGAAATAGCAGTATTTGCTGGTGAGCCTGTTCAACTAACATGTTTTGTCACTAAGGGAGATAGGCCATTACGAATATCGTGGTATTTTCATAGCAAAGAGTTAACATCTCAAACTGGCATTACAACAAGTATACTGGGAGATAGAGCAAGTAGCTTATCTATTGCTTTTACGAGTCTTTCTAATGCTGGAAATTATACTTGTGTCGCTCAAAATGCTGCGGGAATGGATTATCATTCTGCGTATTTGGAAGTTAATGGTACAAACTTGGACATGACAATAATATATTTTGAGTTTTGTGATGTATTGATAATTTTTTTCATTTGTTGACCTACATGGTTACATAATTTTCAAAGCAATTATAGGTATTTTGGATATTGATTTTCTTGTAGTTAGTGTTATGGTTAAGGTTAAGTGACATTATTTTCCTTTACTCCTATGATAATAATACACTTAATTTTTAAATGTTTTTACTCTTGTACAATTATATTTATGCTTACGATTATTAAATTAAATTCGGAACTTAAATAATTTATAATTATAATTAAATATTGATGCATTTAAGATCGTACCTATAGCAATAAGATTGTAAAATTAAAAAAAATTAAGAACTATACTGAAATAAATTAAAATTTACAGTACCTCCGCGTATTAGACCATTCGAGTTTGAATCAGCTGTTTATGCTGGTGAGCCAGTACAGTTAACTTGTCTAGTGACCAAAGGTGATAAACCTTTAAGAATATCATGGTACTTGCAAAGTAAAGAATTAACAGTATCTCAGGCTGGTTTAATTACAAACAATTTGGGAGATCGAGCTAATAGTTTGTCAATATCTTCGGCTGGTAGTTCAAATAGTGGAAATTATACATGTGTTGCTCAAAATGCTGTTGGAATGGATTCATATTCTGCATATTTGGAAGTAAATGGTACAAAATAGAAGAAAATGAAAAAATTATTTTCATTTCTACAACCATTAATGAATTTGTATGCTTGGAGTGTAGAACACTTACATATAAAATTGTATCGCTTAAACGCAATATGAACAACAAATATAAATATTCTTTCTCTATTTCCCTTTAATTTATCTTTTCTCATATTCCTTATGCTACTGTGTAATTATATAAATAATCAATATTAATATTGAACATTAATAATAACCACATATCAATTATGAACATACATTTAAACTGAAGGTAATATTGATGGTTTACAGTGCCACCTCGAATCAGACCATTTGAATTTGAATTACCCGTCTTTGCTGGCGAGCCCGTGCAAATAACGTGTCTTGTAACTAAAGGTGATAAGCCTTTAAGAATATCATGGTATTTTCACAGTACAGAACTTACTTCTTCTCAGACAGGAGTATATACTAGCTCTATGGGCGATAGATCAAATATTTTATCAATTCCTTCTGCTGGTCTTTCTAATGGTGGAAATTATACATGTGTGGCACAAAATGCCGTAGGGATGGATTATTATTCTGCATATTTGGAAGTAAATGGTACAATAATAGGTTTAAATTACAATATTGCTTATTGTATACATTCCAATTATGGTGTTTATTAGTTTTAGTAGTTTGTTTTCAAATGAAAAATATCCATATTTTCCTTTTTTTCCTTTATTTTTATATTTTGGTGAAGATTTGATATAGGGATTAAGTTATTAAAAAGTTATCAAGAAGAAAGTAGCAATAAAAATCTTCAATAATAACTAAATATAATTTAACTCAGTTATAGAGGAGTTTGTCAATAATTTATCACTGATAGTTTGGCAATAATAAATAAGCATTAAGTGTTGGAACTTGGAAATGTTGGAATATAGTTATAAAATAACATCAGTACAATATAGTTTAAATTTAAAAATAAATCAGTATCAGATATTTGAATAACAGTTAATTTTCTAATAAAATTAATTAATAATTTTAATTTATTATTTTTTTGGACATGCTTATTAATAAATAAGAGTGATAAACAAAGAAGTATATAAGGCTACTTTTAAGCTAGAAAATCTTCATCTATTCAATGTCTGATGATAATTAACATCAATATTATTCTTGAATGATAAAATTAAATTTTTTACTTAATATAAAAGGTGCACATAAATGATTTGCCTCCAAATAATGTTCAAGATAAAATGTCTAACTTCTTTACAGTAAGCCCAAAAATATTGCCATTTTCATTTGGTGAAATGCCTAGCAATGCTGGAGATAGTATACAAGTGGGCTGTACTATCATTAAAGGCGATAAACCTTTACGCATTACATGGAATTTTTATGGGGAAGAATTATCGTCTAATATGGGTATCACCACAATGCCTGTTGGTGATTCAATGAATGTCTTATCTATACCTTCTGTTGGAACAGCAAACCGAGGAAACTATACTTGTGTTGCTAAAAACTCAGCAGGATATGATTCATATACAGCTCAACTGTTGGTTAATGGTAGTCATGTTTAGTAAACTTAATAGGTACCTATGCTTGTAGAATATGCAACTCCTCTTCCAGTAACTATTCTTGTGATAATTTACTAAATAATTTCTAATCAATCTGTTCATTCTTTTGTACAATATATTAGTTTTACTCGAAAATATCAAAAAATTTTTATAAACTGTATTATTTTGGGGGAACAGGTATATCATACTATTAATTTTCATTTATCATGTAAACAAAAAGTGAGTTGTACACATTTGCAGTTCGACCACAAATTGTACCATTTTCATTTGGCGATAACCCAATTAATGCGGGTGACAAAGTTCAAGTTGGATGTACAGTAGCAAAAGGTGATCAACCATTGCGTATAAGTTGGAACTTTTATGGTGAAGAATTATCATCTAACATGGGTATTAGCACCATGGCTGTTGGAGATTCAATGAACGTTTTGTTTATTCCATTTGTTGCTCCTTCAAATCGAGGAAATTATACCTGTGTTGCAATAAATCCAGCTGGACATGATTCATATACAGCTCAACTTTTAGTTAATGGTTAACTTTTAGTTCATTATACCTAGTCGTGATTACAAAACTATTATTTTGTAGGTAGCGCATCAATCTTTTATTTAATTCTATCCTATTTCATAGTTTCAAGCCAATTTAATTACTTTAGTTATTAAATTGAGTACCTATTTCAAAAATTATAATTGAATATTAATTTGTATACTGAAAATTCAAATTATTATATTGTAATTATGTATTGTTCTTAACTACCGAACATTGTATGTACCTATGAGGTATTTGAGATTCTTTTACTCAAGCGCATTTTTATATAGTACGTCCAAAAATATTGTCATTTTCTTTTGGTGAGACACCGAGCAATGCTGGAAATACTGTTCAAGTTGCATGTACAGTCTCTGAAGGTGATAAACCTTTACGTATTAGTTGGAATTTCTATGGTGAAGAACTGTCATCAGATATGGGCGTCAGTACTATGCCTGTTGGAGATTCAATGAATGTTTTGTTTATATCATCTGTTACCCCTTCAAATCGAGGAAACTACACTTGTGTGGCAAAAAATTTTGCTGGACATGATTCGTTTACAGCTCAACTTTTAGTTAATGGTATCCAATATTACTTGGATTAAAATTATTAGTTTGTGTAGTATGGCATACTGTATCCTAATCTATCCAAATCATGTTAAAAATGCATAGATTAATTTTAGACCGTTTTCCATTATAAAATATAAAATTTTATAAGTTAAAATATATGGTTTTAAAATGTGTTATTTTATGGAAATGTGCGTTGTAGCAATATTTAGCAAAATTGATTCTTACAGTACGTCCAAAAATATTACCATTTTCTTTTGGTGATACACCAACCAACGCTGGAAATCCTATACAAGTTGGATGCACTGTTATGGAGGGTGATAAACCTTTACGTATTAGTTGGAACTTTTATGGCGAGGAATTGTCATCGAACATGGGTGTTAGCACTATGCCCGTCGGAGATTCAATGAATGTTTTAATAATACCATCTGTGGCTCCTTCTAACCGCGGAAATTATACTTGTTTAGCAAAAAATTCAGCTGGAAATCACTCGTTTACTGCTCAACTTTTAGTGAATGGTAGCGATTTTACTCTAATTTAGAGTAATATTTTTAGATTTATTATATTCGTATGTTGTAGAGCATCTAAGATTTTTAATGTGGATCTATGATTTTTTTGATATTTACTCATTTTCCATCTATTTTTCCTTATAAAGTATGAACTTGAAAAAAATAAAAAATATTTAAAATTGGTTTGGGTGGCCATGTAGAATAGTGAATTATTTAAATTTATTACAAAGATCTATTTCAGTATTACCAAAGATCGTACCTTTTTCATTTGGAGATGGGCCAGTTAATTCTGGTGAATCAGTTCAAGTTGTATGTTCGGTTTCAAAGGGTGATCGTCCAATGACAATAACTTGGAGTTTTTATGGTGAAGCATTGTCTTCTGATATGGGTATAACTACACAAATGTTGGGAGATACTACAAATTTTTTATCTATTCCTTCGGCTGGTTCTTCGAATCAAGGAAATTATACTTGCATTGCAAAGAACAGTGCTGGATTCGACACGTACACTTCACAACTTGTGGTTTATGGTATACAGAAATGATCATATTATGAAATAGCATGATCAAAATTCAAAAATATCTATAAAATTGTCTAGTTTATTATATAAGTAATGAATACACTAACAGCAGCACAGCTTTATATTCCTTATAATAACAATTTAATATATAGTCTATTTCAACTGTTTGTATAGGCTATTTAGATATACTTTACAAACACAAATGTTGAGTTTGTTTTTTTTTTTTTTATTTATAATCTATAAAAATATCTAAGTCTTAAATATTATTCATGTCTTTTAGTTTTGCCTAAAATTTTACCATTTTCTTTCGGAGATGGACCTGTTGATGCTGGCGAGTCTGTTCAACTATCTTGTTCTGTGGCTAAAGGTGACAAACCTATGTCCATAACTTGGAATTTTTATGGTGAAGAATTATCTTCTCATATGGGTGTTACCACGCAAATGTATGGTGAAACCACCAACTTTTTATCAATCCCTTCTGTCAGTTTTTCAAATCAAGGAAACTATACTTGTGTCGCTAAAAATTCAGCTGGGTTCGACTCATTTACTTCTCAACTAATGGTTAATGGTACAAATGATGTATCGTTATTTAGCATGTCCGATTATATTTTAAATCTTCTTAGCACAAAGCACAATTGTGAGTTTTTCCTATTTTTCCAATTAAACAAATTTAATCCTTATACCATAATTATTTTTTCATTAAATTTTCAATAATTATCAAGTTGTATTAAAATACCTAATTATGTTAATGTATAAGTATTTTTTTCTTTTCATATTTAGTTTGGTTGTATAAAATCAAAATAAATGTTATTACCACACAACATTTTATTTTAAAATGTTTTCATAAAATTATATTTAATTTCCATGTACTTAATGTGTGACAAATTATTAATTTGGCGATTTAAAATTTTTTTTTCTAATACTTAAATTATTTTATGGTTATAGTTTTACCTCATATTGTTCCGTTTTCTGTTGATGAGAAAGTGAGGTCTGGTGATAGTATACAGTTAAATTGTCACGTTTCAAAGGGGGATAAGCCTCTTGAACTTAACTGGTTATTCAATGATGATGAACTATCCTCAGAATTGAGTGTTACGACGACCAAACTTGGTTCGAGCTCTAGTGTACTTACTATTGGTTCTATATCTGCAGCACATACAGGGAAATATACTTGTATTGCGTCTAATCTAATCGGATCGTATAACTATTCAACTTACATAAATGTTGACGGTATATTTTTATTTTTGAAGATTTATTTTGCTTGTGATTTAGTGTAACTCTGATATACCCTTAATATATTTAACATTTTAAATAAGTTTCATCTAACTTAGATTGTTTAGTTTTATTCATAACCATATAATTTTAATAATTGCTTGAAAAAAAAATCATCCCATTTAATATTTAATATTATACCTAAGTATCCTATAAATATGTTGTAGATTCGAGCAATTATTTTGATTTGTTTTAAAGTTTAATTCTTAAATGAATTTCAAACATACCTAATATGAAATATACACATTTTTAAAATTAAATTGTAATTTTATTATTTACTTCTTGAAATTATGACTTTATTCAACAGTTTTTTTATTTTAATTAATTTAATATTTCATAATTTATAAATTTCATTTCCAAGTCCCACCTAAGATGACACCTTTTACATTTGGTGATGATATTCCTGAATCCGGCGAAACAATTTCTATACAATGTACTATATCTTCTGGGGATATTCCTGTTGAGTTTGCGTGGACGTTCAATGGTAAATCTACAAGTGATTTAGCTAACGTTTATGTTTCAAAGATCGGTCGACGAGTTAGTACATTAACTGTGGAATCATTAACAGAAAAAAATGTTGGCAATTATTCTTGTCTTGCCAGAAATAAAGCTGGTGAATCGGCTCACACTGCCTCATTGTTTGTGAATGGTAATTACCTAGAAATCCGAACCAGGTGGCCTAGCATGCTAATCATAACCGAAATTAATTATTATAGAGACATAGAACACTTTTTGTAATACATTTTGATGTCATATTTTTGATATGATTACATAATATACACGTTTATTCACTTTTTACACATACTTTATTAAAAGTTTATGAGCAGTTTCTTTGGTTCCTTTTCATATCTTTTTTTTTTTTTATGTTAAAAATATGTAGTATTTCCGAAAATTAAACCATTTACATTTGGAGATACGCCAGTATTTGCTGGACAGTCAGCTCAAGTGACTTGTTCAGTTTCGGAAGGTGATTCTCCTTTAAAATGGTCGTGGAGTTTCGATGGACCTCGAGATGTGTTTGAGCTAGGCGTGTCAGTAGTAAAAATTGGCACAAAAACTAGTGTTTTATCAATTGATAACACAAATTCTATTCACCGGGGAAATTACACTTGTTATGTTAAGAATCACGCGGGAAACGCATCATATACAGCTAGCTTGAATGTACACGGTATACAATTTAATTTTGCACTGACAGTCGCATTTTTAAGCATGTCTTCGAAGCAAATATATGACTGTCAAATGTGTGTAATTAATTATGCTTCAACCTTCGTAATGACCATTATTTCCTTAATATTTTGAGAATAAATTTCCTTCAGATCAATTTCAATGTTAACGTCTTATTACTGTTTAAAATATTGTTATGGTTTTTTTAGTACCTCCTCGTATAGTTCCATTCAACTTTGACGAGCCAATATTTTCCGGCCAATCAGCTCAAATTACATGCTTAGTGTCTGAGGGTGATACTCCTTTGAATATAACTTGGTGGTTTCGCAAATCTGATAAATCTGAATTATTACCATTACCTAGTGGAATATCAGTGAATAAAATGGGTACTAAATTATCCGTGTTGTTCATTGAGTCTACTTCCTCCTATTTCGCTGGAAACTATGCATGTGTCGTTGAAAACAGAGCAGGAAGTTCTAAGTACACATCAACATTGAATGTTCATGGTAAAATAATGACTTTAATCCCATGCAAATTGTTTAAATATGCTTGTTGAATGACATTAACATTATTTTAGTTTTCCAATTATAATGTTGCTATTCATTTGTTTTATTCCATCGCATTATCCAATTAATATCTGAAAATTGGGAAATGTCCTTTAGTGGATATAACATTATTGTTTCAGTTGTCCCTCGAATAGAACCATTCAGTTTTGGTGATCCCATATATGATGGGCAATCTACACAAATAACATGCTTTGTTTCGGAGGGTGATTTGCCATTAAACTTATTCTGGACATTTCACGACACTGAAACTCAACCACTACGGGGTGGTATTTCCATTAATAAAATGGGAAGTAAAGTTTCCATGCTTTACATTGAAGCAGCATCTTCTTATCATGCTGGAAATTATACTTGTATTGCCACAAATAGAGCTGGTCGAGCTAACTACACTGCCTCATTAAATGTTCATGGTAAAATGGCTACCGATACAAATGTTAAAAAAACATTTTGAAAGTGCCTGTTGCTTGTAGATTTAAAAATTTTTTATTTTTTCAGTGATTGAAAAAATGTCTTGCTTCAAAAGTATATTATCATTTTTCTTTGTTAAATAATCTCACAAGTTCTCAAATACATACATAGATAGGTACACATGACACATCGATTTGTTTATATTGCCTTGAATAATTCTCAAATGGAAGTAATTCTATTTTATTCGATAATAATTGAATTATGGATATCTTAGAACCCTATAGTGTGCGTATTTTGTATCCTATTACGGTTTTCTGTGTTTCAGTAAAGCCAGAAGTTGAACCATTCTCGATAATTGATAATATGTTAAATGAAGGGGGATCGACGAAACTTTTCTGTACTATATCATCGGGAGATTTACCAATACGTTTCATATGGACCAAGAACGGTCATATTTTGATGAACACTAACAGAACAAATCTCAAAATGCAGCAATTGGATGATCTGACTTCGATGTTTTCCTTAACTAAGGTGTCGTTAGAAGACGCTGGAAACTATAGTTGTATTGCACAAAATGAAGTTGGTTCTGCTTCACATACAGCTTCTTTAAGAGTCATGGGTAAAATACTTCTCGAATTTTTCTTCATAAATAGTATTTTTCCTTTGTCTTTAAAGAAATTACTGATTTTTAAAAACAATGATTTATTGCAGAATGGCAATTATTATTCTCAATTAAGTATCTATTTATTTTATATTTTGAAATAATGTACACCAATTTATAATAAAATTTTGTAACTACTGAAAGGTGTATGTGAAATTGTTCAACATATTTCTTTAATTATTGTTTCTAAACAATATATAGATGTAATAAAATAAAATATAAATAATTAATTTCAAAGGGGGTAAAATCGAGCATTTAAAATACAATAGAATACCATTCCTAAACTAACTCCAATTATTATTCTATCCTATATATTCCTTTGTTGCTTAGTTAGTAGTTAGTTGCTTAGTTATTGTTGTTTAAATTATTTTATGCATGAAACTAACTCAAAATAAATACCTAGTACCTATTGAAATAGTAGCATTATGTTACTATAAATACATTATTGTACTGCATGTTATTTATTTATTTTAATATTCAATGTATAGACATTTAATAATTAAATTAAATTAAATTAATGTTACTTTTTTTCTCATCATTAAGTACATGTTTCTATATATTAAAAATGAAAAAAATTTTAAAACTTAGATTCAATTTATTATTATTTTTTTTTTAGATTTATATTTATATTTTAAATTACACATTTTTTCAAGTTCTTCATTTTTTTATGTGATATGTCTACACATTCTATTATTTTCTGTTAACAATTTAATCCATAGTATCATAATGTATATTATTTTTTTATGCTTTTCATCCCCTAGCACGCTTTTTTGCACTAAACATTAAGTTTTTCTGTGCGATGAATGCAAAATTTATTTAAAACAATATTAGACAATGAAGTATGTTCATTAAAAAAAATTCAATTCAATGCTTTCATCGCCAGAAAAACTTCTAATTTAGTAGATTCTAACATTAAGTAGCAAGAGTTTTAGGTTTCAAAAATTATATAGTTTGTCTATTTAAAAAATTATTTAAATTTTTAATATAAATTTATTTTTATACTTATTCATTCATAGAATATACAATATATATATTTATATATGTATGTATATTTTATATATAAACATAATACATACATGTGTGTGTGTATGTATGTTTATATTATTTGTATGATGCAATAATCTAATAACTTTTGAATAAAGACTCTTGCTACTCTAATATATTAAGTTATTTTAAGTTCATATATTAAATCGATAATTTTTTTTAAATAGTTCCTCCAAGATGGATACTTGAACCTACTGACAAAGCATTTGCCCAAGGAGGTGATGCAAAAATTGAGTGTAAAGCCGATGGATTTCCTAAGCCTCAAGTAACATGGAAAAAAGCTATTGGTATGACATTATTATTCATTTTGAAATACATTTTTATAAATAAGTTTTACTATTTTAAAATCTTAAACGGCAACAAAATGTAATAATGAATAAAATAATATATATTTCTTTATGTGCATTGTAGGTAATTCTCCTGGCGATTACAAAGACATTAAGGATTTGAAACCTGGTAGCGATGACATTAAAGTTGATGAAGGAACATTGTCTATCCATAACATTCAAAAAAATCATGAAGGTCATTATTTGTGTGAAGCTGTTAATGGAATTGGTTCAGGATTGTCTGCAGTAATCACAATCAGTGTACAAGGTAAAAAATGTTTAAATAGAAACTTATCTAGTTTATGGGGCACCCTTTATTTTGCAATTTTTTTTTTTATTATTGAAAATAATGTATTTTGACTTTTTAAGAACCATAATGCAATCCAATATATGGATGCTGATCAATAGTTTTTGAGTTATTGATATTTTAAAATTGAGTTTTTGCTGGTATTATATTAAATACATAATATTTCCACAGGCTTTTATTTATCTTTATCTGTGAAGATCTAATGGTAAAGCGTGTTGCATTTTATGCGGCAGTACCCGGTTCGATTCTGTTCTTGTAAATCAAATTTTTTGCTACTTTTCAATTTTTTATTGTCTTAGTATGTTTATGTTTGGACAGTTTAAATGATAATCATCCCTTAGTTTGGTGTGTAAAACTATTACGGTGAGATAAAAGTCCTAAAAAATATGTTTTGGGTGGTGTACCTACAGATCTAGAGTGCTATTTTAAACGTGTACGAATGGGTTTCCATATGAAAAAACCGGTTTTTTTCTGTATGGTGCGTCTGTACTATGATTAAAAGATCCTATATATGAATGGTTCTGTACAATCTATTTTGAGCGCAAATTCCCTGTATAAATTTCATGGCTGTAGGTTCATTTTTTTATTTTTTTTCATGTGACAATTAGCTTTCGTACGATTTGTCCGTGTGCTATTAATGTTATTGTACTTCGTAGATTATCGTCTGTATACGGACCATAAATCCTTTGGAAACTAAAATGATACCCTTTGGCCTTTACCGTGTGAATAGCCGTTCACATAAAATTGTTCGAATATGAACGATTGCGTTTCGTTTGTGAAACATGCTCATGAAAGTAATTAACGACAATATGCATTTTAGTACATCTACATAGTTTTAGATATCATTTATCGCTAAGAAATTTTACTAATTAAGTGTTAATGACAAAACGATATGAATTAAAAATTTATAATTAACTGCGATGTAAAACATGGTTACTTAAGTTGATATATGATACTAAAATGACATTAAGAAATGCAGATTTTATAAAAATTAAACAACTTAAATAATATTATGTATTACTTTTACTGAAAAATAAATAATAATATTTTATAATTTTTCGTATTCAAATAAACGTTATTAAAATTAAAAACAGTAATAACAAAAACAGTTATAAAAAATCTAAGATGTTTGTATTCTTATTTTTTTTTTATACAATAAGTAATCTTATTATTTGTAAGTAAACAATAATTAAAATAACACTTATACATTCAAAACTGAACGGTTTTTAAAATATATGTAGTTGTACAATATTCACTTTACAAAATTTATAATAAAACATTTGAAGTAGGTAAAGGTAATAATTCTAAAATTTTATGTATGGTATAAGAAAGTGTTTAGTGAGTATCGCTACACAAGTTCACGATAAACGAAATCCAGTTTTTAAGAGGTACACGTGTCAAAAAATGAAAAATACTCTCATACTACGTACATAATACATACGTAAAATATGTTCGAAAAAATATATGTAATATATACTATATTATAGTATAGTAATTTTAGATTCTGAGGGGAGCGAAGAAGCTAGTGTTTTTACAATGATGTTTATTTTTATTTTTTTTATTTTTTTTTTTTCTGTTAACACTTTTTCGTATAGAAATATTTGTCCAAAATTTTCGATCAATAACTTTTTGAAACCGGATTCGCCTCTAGATTGTACTTTAGAGAGGTCATTTTTTGAATTTCTCAATTCTTCAATTTTTTTTTTGGAAAAAACTACCCAAAATTTG
>JAIPRM010000398.1:5592-58538 GCA_025469315.1 Stegophylla sp. TES_Ste_2020 | reverse complement strand
TTTTTGAATTTCTCAATTCTTCATTTTTTTTTTTTTTTTGAAAAAAACTACCTAAAATTTGACAAAAACGACTCGGAAACCATCATTTTTTCATCCGAACTATATGAAAATTTAAATATAGATAGAAAATAATATAAAAAAGATTTTGGCACAAGAAAATTTTGGATATTTTTCTAAAATTTTTTTTTCTCATTTATTTTTTATATTATTAACTTTCTTCGTTCAGAATCGTTTTATTGAAGAAATGATTTATCGTTTCTTAAATATTCAATACACCCGTCGAGAGAATCCCACCCGACGTGCGAAGTATGCTTTTTCCGGCTTTTTCCGATTTTTCTTCAATCAAAACCTTATAAAATTAAATATAATTTAAAAATTAAATTATTTGTCTGTAAAAAATTTTATTACACCAAAATATTCGCTATGGTTTTTTATACGTATGCGTTGAAGTGTGTATATTTAAATAAAGCTAAAGAATTCTATCAAAATACCAACTTTAAAAACAGATCTCCCTATTTTTGGAAATCTTAGATCAAAATGAATCAAATACACATATATAATTTATACATTTTTACATAACTCGTAGCCTTGGTATATTTAATATGATTGATATTCGCTAATCGCATATATATATATACTCATATACTCTATGGATTCATATTGTAAATAATATCTGTGTTGGGAGTATGTAACGTGGAAATATTTTATTACGTTTTACAACGCCCATGATTTACAGTAATATCTCATACCACGATGATAATTTTATTATTAATTATTATTGTTATTTTTATTATTTTATCGACCTAATACCATATATACCAAATTGGTTCAAAAATTTACCACCCTCCTCTAAGTACGTTTCATAAAATATTATGATAAAATAAAAAGAATCTTTAAACGAATAAAAAGCCGGACGTACACCACGAATTTTTTTCACTTCTCAGGTCAGATAATCTTGGTGGATGTGTAGAATTTTAAGCAAATGATAAATCATTTTTTCAGAGACGATTTTTTGAGACGATTCTGAACGAAATGAGTTAATAGTATAAAGAATAATAATAGACGTTATTTTCAAAACATACTCACCATGAGTATCTAACCCCCGAAAAGTGAAGAATGTCCGTTGATGTCAAGCTTTTTTGTCTATACTTTACTTTATTTTTATTTAGTTTTTTTTTTTTTTTTTTTTTTTTTTATTTAATAAATAAAGAAAAAAAGGTGTTGGAAAAATGTCCAAATTTTTTTTTCACGTTTTCAAACATTCCTAGCACCAAAATAATTCTCATATCTATGATTAAATTTTTATAAACTTTAAATCAAAAAATGATGGTTTTTTGTCACATATTGGGTAGTTAAGAAAAAAAAAAGTTTAAAATTGAGAAATTAAAAAAATGACCTCTTTATAGTTCAAATTAGAGGCAAATCCGGTTTCAAAAAGTTGCTGTCAATATCATTGTAAAAACACTAGCTTCTTCACTTCGTTCAGAATCTAAAATTAGATAAATCAGAATAATGATAAATTCACCAAATATAATATTATAAACCATTGTTGACATATTTCCAAGATTAAATTATATATTAAAAACGAGTTTAAAAAGACCATTTGTTTTTTTTCCCTGTAGTAATTTTATAAACCTATCCACTGTACATACGTACATGTATATTATAAACTGATAATTACTAAGTGTGGTTTAAGCAACAATATTATGAAATATTGTAATCTAAATAAAATTTTGTACTGTTATGATTACAAATGTCCTTCTGGCTTTTTGTTTAATAAACTCATAATATCTATAGCTTCATCAAAAATAATATTTTTTTTTTATTTGCTATATTTAATAATCAGGTAAATAAAATAATTATATTAATATAATATTAGGTAGTTGTTAAATTAAATCAGTATTTGGCCCTTGGGCTGCACGAGCCCTACACATATGTCCCCCCCCCATATTCGCCAGGCGTAGATAACGTCCGGGATAATAGTTTTATTCGGTCGGAGAGAGTAAATATTGAAACTGTGTTTAATGTTTTTAATGGTAATTTAAATACTATTATAATTACAACGTATTCGCCTATAAAACAATGAAAATGTTAATTTATGCTAATATTTCATGGCGATTATATTATGAATGACTAAACGTACAAATATTTTCTGCAACACAAATAATTATTATCAGTCTAAAATTAACACTCGAACCAATATTGTTGTATCGAACTGCATTCAAACACAGATATTGTTTGCTTCTTTGGTGATTTGATTTAAATGTTATTGAATTGAGCAAATTGAGTGTATTAATCCATTATCGTGTAATAATCCAAATGAAAAAAGATTAATCGGAACTTCAGTGTTAATGAATACAAATTAATGAACAAACTTTAATTTTTAATTACCTGTCTCAATACGTTTTTAATTCACGGTCACGCTATAATGTGTGTATTATTTATTTATTATCTTTTTTTTTTTTTTAACACCGAAGTTCTTTGTTATAAAAATGAATTAAACAAAATGGAAAAAAAAAAACTATACAGAATTATTACAATTGTGATAATTACAGCAATTATAAAGTAGGGTAATTCTTTATTTTCATTAGGATACCTACGCACATAAACAAACACACACAATGCAGCACAATGCTATTTTATTGTTTTCCATATTAAGAACAATAGTGCACGAGCATTATTGTTACCTTTTACAGAAAAGTGTATTATACAAATTGGTTGTTCGCCGTTGGGAAAAATATCCCTTCAGGTAAACACGTCTAACGACATCATGTTTGTCTTTGGACTCGTCCTGGGAGTCTGTATAGTAATAATATAGTATGAGAAAATAGAAATTGATAGTAGTTAGGCTTTAGGTTAGGTTACCCTCAGCGGGTAAAAAGTAACAATGTAATATTTTATTTAAAAAATAATTTCAGTTTCGTTTATCAGTCACACACGATTCGATGTATTAAATATTGGACGACGACGGCTCAACAATATGAATATTGCTAGATTCGTAAATTATAATTATAAATGTTATTGTGATCAGTTATTTATGTATTATGTTTACTGATATTCGAAATATTAATAAAATTAATAATGTAAGTGAATTTAGTTTCATTGCTATTCGTAACAGAATTAGAGATCAAATAAGCAAAAATGTAATTTGGTAATATAAATAAAATTAAAATTAAAAACAAACATTGTCTTTTGTTTGTTAAAACGTAGTATAAACAATATGTAGCAACGAATTGTACGCTAAAGAATTAAATAATTTTACTAAAAAACAATATTATAGAGTTCTTTACATATCTATAAAAATATTTAACAAATCAATAAATTATTTAATATCAAAAATCAAATATAAGTGCTTAATTACCAACAACAGTTATCTATATTTAATATTGTCATTAACGTTGGATTTATTGATTTTTAATTACGGGTCAAAGAATTATGGAATCTTTAATTTTATTACGGATTAGAAAAAAAAAAAAAAAAAAGAAAAGAAAATCGTCCGTGCGCAATAAACAGTTTTAAATCAGTATTATATAGTGAGAGTTACAAAATAGGGTGAAAACATATTATTATAATAATATATGCAGTAAAGATAGCACAAAAACGAGACCTTTGTGTATTGCTTTACATGCTTGAAAAACTGAAACGTTAAAAAACGTTTCTCTTTCGGAAACGTATTATGTATTTTTTAGGTTTTCCGAAAAAGCTTTGTCCGAACAAATCGAAATGATTCTCTTTTTGAAGGGCCGTCGTCGTATACACAAAAATGTCCACCTCGACATTGCATTCTCGAATGACAACCATTTTTTGGTCTGTACAAACTGTATACGAATATTGTCAGACGACAAACTCGAGGGGCGAAAATCCACACACAACAATAGTGATAATTGTGCAACGTTTCGTGAAATACGCCGAGGGTTTCATTATAATGTACCATTTGTGAATACTCTTGTCCCGCGCCGTTTAAGCACACGTGTGCCGTGAGCCGATAATTCGTTAAGTATTTCTAACAAGTGAGTGAGGTCGCCGTTATCCCGCAATAGTTATATTTAGGGCTAGGGACTTATAGCTCTAAAAAAACTTAAAATGTGCGTGAATTTATGCTCTAAAAATGTACCAAATATGCTGTAAAATTTACGAAATTATGATCTAAAAATATACAAAAACGCTAAAATAATCTCTTATAAAACATTGATTTTACTGTATAATCTCAAAATATTTAAAAATTATATTGTATAATATATTTTAGTATGTATTATTAATTCTTCTTCTATTATTTATGAAATTTCTTTTTTTTTTCAATCTTTATTTTTTAAAAAAACTTACATTTGAACAAATAAAAATATCAAATAATATTTAATCTCTTCAGAAATTCAGAGAAAAATTTTCCGACACCAAGAAAACTCAAATTAAATATTGAAAAATATGTGAAATATGCGCTTGAAATTCAAATATAATCAAAATGTGCACTTATATCGAAAAGAGAGCTAAATATGCAAAATATGCAAATTAAAGAGAACTGCATTCAACTTCTACTGTTTATGAAACGCATTTCTATATTACTTAGCTGTGTTTTGAATGATTTTTGAAAAACATGCTAACTCCTATCTAACTCCTATAAGTCCCTAGCCCTAGTTATATTATAGTGGAGGTATTATGCCTACATAATATTTTTAAAACAATTTTTTTTGGATTCTGAACGAAGCGAAGAAGCTAGTGTTTTTACAATGATGTTTATTTATTTATTTTTTTCTTTCTGGAAACCCCTTTTTTGTACTTCGATCAGTATCTCTATAGAACCGGAATCGTACTTTAAAGAGATACCAGATAGTACTTTAAAGAGGTCGTTTTTCCAATTTCTCAATACTTTTTCCAAATACGGGGAAAAACTGTTGAAATTTGGCAAAATACGCAATTACTGAAATTTCCGTAAAATTGAAAAATACTTTTTGACATAACTTCTAAAATAATGCAGCTAGGGACTTGAAATTTTCACCGATCACTAAAAATACCTAAGAAAATATTTACTACGAATTTCAAAAAGATTTGATCAATTTTGAGTCGATTACGGCATTTTGAAAATTTCGAAAATCGCTCATTTTTTGTTAGTTTTTATGTAATTAAATTTTTGATTTTCGATATTAAGACTTGAAAATTTAATATGATCTAACTGACATATATGTCTCATTGACATGAAAAAATCTAGAAAATTGTTATTCAACATTTTTTTTTTTTTATACCCGTTTGAAATTAGAATTTCGACGAAATTCGTTAGTTTTACCTAAAATTACGCACTTTAACGTACATATAAGAAAGTTGGCTCAATCTATAAAAGAAAATTTCATTGCGAATATTTTGGTGCAATAAAATTTCATACGGACAAAGAATTAAACATTTTACAAGGGTTTGATTGAAAATTATTACAATAGTTATATCATTAACTTCCTTAGTTCAGTATTTGTTTTATTGTAGAAATTATTTATCGTTTTTTTTTTTTTTTTTTTTCAAATTCAATACACCCGTCAAGAGAATCCCACCGACGTGCGAAGAACGCCTTCGACGAGCGAAGTACACACTTTTTTTTTAAAAATTTTATTTCAATCCGGTTTAGTACAGAGCGATGCGCACGGTAATCGGTGTATAGCTGATTTGCGGTTATTTAATTTCCAAAGTTTCGAAACGTACGCGAATATAATAATATAAGTTTCCCTCGGTCGCGTTACATATCAGTGTCGCGGCAGCCCCGAAAAGGTCCTGGGCCGCATAATGAATGTTTACTTTAACCGTGACGTCGGCAGATAGGATACCGGCCGGGGATGTGCGCTCGCAGTAAATTGCCCCTCCCCCCCCAATTGGTGTTAAGCTACCGATTGTCGTTTATATCACGCGTAAAACGAGAGAGATGCGCGTTTTGAAAACAAAACGGGAAAAAGGTGTCGCGCGGCATCATCGCGCTGAAAACGTCGAGATTAAAACGCATTCGAGACTTTAGGTAGACGTCATAATAATAATAATAATAATAATATATTGATAATAATAAGAAGTGACACTTGAACTCGACGATAACGTCGAAACGAGATCGACAAACGTGCTCGCGATTAATCACACGGAATTATTATTACAACCATCATTGAACACACGATATATTATATATTATATATATATATATTTCTATTAAAAACAAACGTTGGCAATTTTTTATTTTTTTTTTAATTAAATTAAACAAAGTTCAACAGTTTATTAGCAGAGACTTTATCATCAATGTATATCGTCTTACGTTTTAACAATTAATCGCTCGCTCGTGTGAACTATGGATGCGCCCGCGATGCAAAAATAATTACCACTCATGTCTGTTGTCCAAATTTTCGATAAAATTCTCCAATCTCTTTTAATTATTTACGTATAACACACAATGTGCAATCGTTATTACATATTTTAATATCATTTATGTAACAGCAACAGACAACAGTATTAGTTAAATGTTATAATATTTATTATCATATTATTACGCGTAGTCGAGTACACATAACTGCACGTATTCCACGCTATCATACCACTATTTATTAGCTTATTTTCATTTTGACTGTGTTTGAATTTGTTTGCGGATTCTTGTTAAATTAGAAAAAAAAAAAATTTGGGGTTTACCTACTACCAGTACTAATTATTATTAATATTATTTTATGCGTTGTAATGTTTTATTGTTTTTTTTTTTTGTGTTATTAATACACATATAAGTTCATTGACCCTACTATTGTAGGTATACCATTAAATTTATATCTATCATTTGGTGTAATAAATTAGTACATTTGTTGTATAAAAGTGTTGAAATATGTATTTGCTACCAAACAATATATTTTAATATAATATGTGCTTATAATTTTTAATTTTAGGATCTAAATGAAGCGAAGAAGTTCATTTATTATTATTATTTGTTCAAGTTTTCTTATAGAAATAATTGTCTAATAGTTTCAATTGGCAATTTTTCAAATCAGAATTTTCCTCAAGAAGGGAGGTGATTTTTTGAAATTCCCAATAGTTTTCCAAAATTTAGAAAACTGGCTTTAAAACAATTTTTTTTAATACAAACTTCATAAAAGTTTAAATATAGAAAACATTTCAATGAAATAAAATTTTAAAAAAATTCCAAATTTTTTTTTTCTAATTCTTTTTTCCTGATCTAAGTTAATGGTTGAATATAAAATTGGCTAAGAAAAAGAACACATTTTATGTAATATAGTAATAAGCTTTATAATATTTTCTATAATTAAAATCGTCTCATATAAGCTGAAGTTCCGCTCAGAATCATTTTATTGAAGAAATTAATTATATACGTAGTTTCTTTAAAATTCAACACACCCATCAAGTCGTCCCACCCGAGGAGCGAAAAACACTCATGGTGCAGAGTTTTTTATTTAAAATTGTTTTTTTTCACAACTCGAGCACTACCACGGAAATAATAATAATAATAATAATATTTATTTTTTTTATAAAATATTCAGTCAACAGTTATTTGAAGATAACGTAATATTATAATGTTATATGACTTATTGCAGATGATAAATTGAGTGATGTATATACGTAGGAATCGTCTGATTCGCCGTTAAAGTATAACATTATGATAAATAATCTTTCATAATCATTCATCGTTACTTGTAAGACCCTATCGAAAATATTTTCGCGTAAAACACTTCCGGTTCACGGTCGTAATTTAAATTTCGGTCAGAGCTCCTCAGCAGCCATTCGAGAGACTCTTGCGGATTGCATGTTCTAGAAAACTTTTTGAGAATTAGATAGATATATTACGGGCATCGGGGAGTATAGCTTTTCTTTCGGGATAAAACTTTGACAACTTACATGCATACACCGTTCGTCTGAAATATACTGTTTATGTAAAAAAGAAAAAAAAAACTGTTGAAAATTAGCCGTACAACAACGCTCTTGTTATACCACACGCGAGTTTCCTCACCGTGAACTACTATGCAAACGTAAAATAATAATAACAATAATAATAATAATTTATTTATTTAGCAAAAACAAAATAAAATATTACACTAATATATTCGTAACAATATGTAGGAGAAATTTTTTGCGACGCCCCTTTAGGCATAAGCTTGTTTTGGAGGGGGTGTATAAGTTTGAGTACAGTACAAAAGATAATAAAGATAAACAAATTAATAATATAATAGCAAATTAATAAAAATTGAAAAACAAAAACTAAGAAATTAAATAATATTTCAATTAAAAAACATAAAAATCACAAAAACTTATATGCACATTAAACGTGCTGTAACAAATCTACATTTATGTGAAATCTAACGTTTTCAAAAATGATTTAAATCTATGAAAATTTTTGAAATAGTAAATATTAATATTAAGTTGTCCACATAACTGATTAGCTGTGGAATTATAGAAATTTTTAGGCCTAATCTTTTTTTTTAAAATAGGTACACAGATTTTATGGGTATTATACTCGTGATTTACCGTGGCTAGATTGTGCCTAAACCTATACGAGCTTAGTTGGATATTTTTAAAATATAAATTTTGAACGCATGAACCATTTAGATCTAAATAAGCAGAATCGTTGATGTAAATACACATAGGCTTCAATAGTAGAAATTTGATTAACCTGTTAAGTGTGATTTTCATAGCTGATATGTATGTGTAGTATAATATGCTTGACCCCAGATACAAATATCATAATTAACAATGGATATGAATATAGTAAGCGCTTAATGTGAATATTTAAATAAGAACCTGACATCATGAAATATATGGAAAAATTTTCTAACAGTATTTTTGTTAAATTAGAACGAATATTTTTAAACGAAACGTTTTAACTAAAATGTGTTTTACTAATAATAATTGGCTACAATTTTTTATTCAATCCGTTCCCGATGTATGTGAGTGAACTGTGTGTCGTCGTGCACTGGTATTATCGGCCACAATAATAATAATAATTCTGTTTAAGTGTAACATTATGTCACAATATTTTATTTCATAAAAAAAAAAAACACATACAAGTCGTAAAACGTTTGAGAATAAAATCGACTGTTGTAAATAATGACAAAAAAAAAAAAAAAAACCTATGAAAAATGTTTGTCTACACACGCTAAAGTAATAATATTTATATAATATAATATGATATTTATGCGAATACGATATACACATTTTCGAACACTGTCGAACATTGAGCCAGCTGTTTCTTTCAAACGTCAACCGCGTAATATATAGTATAGTCAGTCACAAAAACGTATTTATAGTTTCGCATATATGAGAATTAACTAATTTTTTTCCTTTTTTTTCTTTTTGGTCTTTGTATAGTCTGTGCTTCAAATTCACCGTAGGATGAACATTGAGAGGTTAGGCGACTCGCGCGACCACTAAACACAGTATATAATAGCACTTCATTCTTAGTCGCCTTTTTATGAGAGCGTATAATATCTACGACGACGTTATAACCAAGAGAGCTTAGACTAGTAGAATTCGTCTAGTAGAAGACAAAAGAAATACAATATATTATATTTTACTGTATACACACACACACACACACACACACACACACACACAGCAAACAGTTCTTGACATTGTTCGACTTCTCGGTTATGGTGGCGACGGCGGCGGCGTATTTCTTATCATTCGACGGCGACGTTCCAATCGGGTGAGCAGAATAAGTGGAATATTGTATTCTATAATAATACGAGTATTATTATAGTAGCTGCAGCACCCGAGTCTCGTTGTCTACAACCACTCGTAATGGGAAAAATAAATGCCTTATGTAAAAAAAAAACACAATAATATGCCTATTATAATAGTGGTGTACGATTTCCTACATTTTAAAGCACACACACACTGCGCAGTTTCCAATCCATTAAAAAAATAACTTGACTATTATTATTATTATTATTATTATTATCATAACTATTATTTTGCACGTTTACAAAATTACTATTCGACAATGCAAAATTACAGCGCACATAACACACACTGATCGAAACATATTCTACGCCGTAGTGTTTGTTTGTTCTTTTTGAAATCAGTTTTTTTTTATGTTTATATGAATTTTTTTTTTGTTTTGGGGGGGGAGGGAGGGGTATCTGGATGGAAAATCTGGATATTCGTCTATGAGACAACTTAACTCAAGAGTTGTCAAATTCTTAGTTTTTAGTTTTTAGTTACTTTATTATTAATTATTATTTACTTATTTATTATTTATTTATTACTGTTATTATTACTATTCTTTGTTTATTCATTTATTATGCCGAAGCCATATTATGCTAATATAATATTAAATAAGTGTGTGAGTTTTTACTTGGACTACAAAAATGTGAAATTAAAACAAAGATAATCTCGTCGAAAGCCTTCATCTGAATGGGTATCGTTTGACGAAATTACAAAAATTTATTTTGCTTTACGCAGAGACGGACAACGTTTTTTTTTTGTCAACGTATTAACTATCGTTTTTGTTTAACGTTTTTAAAATTTTGTAAATCGTTTGTGATGAAGGTTTTGAAAAAAATTCATTGTGGGTTTTTTAATTTCTTCAAATTATCTTTAATAAGAAACATATCATTGTATATCTATCTATTCATCTATCTTCAATACCTATATTAAATGAAATACATATACACTCGTATACTAGGTATGCCATAATATGTCTTTATGTTATTTATTATTTAAATATGGATATCCAGTTAATAATGCAAATAATTCATTTTTTCTACATTTAAATAAATTATGTCTTATCCTATGATACTTTATGAGTACCTATCGGGATTGAGAAAATTGCGGTTTAATATCATAAAAAACAAAAACATAAAACATAAAACTTATAATTAAATTCCGTTTTCGTTTTTATATTTTTTCGCATATGATATTATTTCTGTTGTCGTTTTCGTTTAATATTTTGTTTTTATAATAAATTTTTTTTTTTTCGTTTTTTAAAAATGTTTTTCGTCCCTGGTTTTACACATCGAAGTTACGGAAAAAACTTGTAGTAATATTATAACAATAATATAACATGCATTATTTGGATTTTATGATGCATTTTGCGGTAAAACCTTGAAAACAATACACTCACAGTAGATACATATATTATTATTACTACACCTGCAGCGATTCATGTGTTATTTTTAAGGAAATCGCATTTTTGAATAATATAATCAATTATTTAAAACTGATTGTAAATTAATGTAATTAACAAACAACAAAAATGTAATATCTTAGCAATTCAAATTCGAATACAGAATATATTTTTAATGCATTATTATTGCTATTATTATTATTATTATTATTATTATTTTCGTTAAATCTATGGGAAGCAATAATTATTAATATGTATGCGCACATAACTATGTGTTAATAATAAATTTGATTTAACTGTTACCAAACTTTTAAAATCAACCGGGATAGAATTAATATAAATATTACGTGTTAAAATTTGTGTCTAGTGACATATTATTGAATTATGTATTTACGTCTTATTATTTAGCATATATATGATATCATAAGTGGCTTTACGACAGCAAATTTACATATTATAGTGTTCGTATGACGACGCAACGGCCAAAAAAAAAATCCGTTAAACTGGTATTACTAGGTAACACAAGACGGTCCTGATTTCATGGACGGTCATTTTAGCAGCTAAGTAGTAAAGAGAAGAAATGCAATCTTCACGAACAGAATTTAATTGCCTCTAAAAACCGAGTGCGGATTAATTTATACCATTCGAATCTAAATGTAAAATGCTTCAACGACTCACCAGAAGGAAATCCATGTAACAGAAACAATAATATAATTTTAGGTATAAAACACTCTGTTAATGTGATCCGTAAATCTTTTCTCTTTTTTTATAGTTATGTGATGGGCAGTATTTTGAATAAAATTATTTGAGATACGTATAGATATTTTTTATTTAAAGGGCAATATATGTTCAATCAACAAAAATACTCCGTCAATAGAATTTCCTAACCTGACCAAACTGAAAATGTATGTTTTTTTTTTTATCATAGTTTCATTGCCAGGTGACTCAGCTTGTTTATTATAATAGTGCTACTTTTATTTTCAGTTATCTGTATTTATACAAAAGTAGAAGTTCTGAGTGATTCATAACCAAGGTACTTCAAAAACTACCATAAGAAAAGACTTGAAATCTCCAAGTGACCTTCGAAATTTTTTTGTAATATTGTGATTTTAATGCATGAAAATAGGTAAAAACTGATAGTTTCATACAGAGTATAAATGAAATTTAGTAAATTAATAATTTAAACTGCCTGTCCTTGAAACATTTTTTATTTTATGGAGTTAATTGGCTTAGATTTTGAGCATCTAATTTGATTAACCATGAAGTCTAGTTTCCATGTTTTAGCAACATTAGCAGTATTTAGTCAACAAAACCTACATTTTCAAAAATAAAACTATTAGTTGTTACTTATTGGTTTGGGGCTTCGTGGCCCTAATTATAAAACACAACTGAAAGTCCCAGTTCCTAATAAAAAGTCAAAAAGTGTTTCTTCGCCACATAATATTTGATGAATTCCAAAAAAATTACTTTAAAATACGAAATTTCTAATATGTAGTCTCAATATCAATGTATTATTTTACAGTTTTTTTACGAATAATTTTATTCGTGTATTTTGTACTTTGAATACAATATGCGTTGTACTTTACTCATCTCTGAGTATAGTAGTAGTCAAACCGACTTATAGTTAACATATTCTTATAAGATTATGCCTAATAGAATAGCGTTTTAAATACCGCATTTATAATAACTTGAAGTACCTACAAAAATTTAATTAATTAATTAATATTATAACAGGGTAACAATTTTTGTACTATTTATTTGAATTCGTTACGTTTATAGGTACAGAAAAAAAAAATTAATAAATATTTTGTTTATCCAATATTTATATACAAATTTAAATTTAACATAGCAATATTATATTTACACAATATTATGTAAAATGTATTAAATATAGAATGATAAAGTATTAATCGATTTCTGTATTGAAAGTTCACGAATACTGCTAGTATAATCAAAAAACTTTTTGTAATTACTTACTTATAATCAAAATAAGTGTGTCTATAAGCGTAGTAATTATGAAATGATAATCTGAGTGCACGACTTAAAATATTGATGAATATTATAATATAATAATTACCTATTGATAATTTCAATGTTCAATTTTCATAATATTATGCGTGTTATAAATTATAAAATATATAATAATTAATGCATTCTTGTGTAGAGTACGACGTCGTCTTTGGCGGATAAAACATTAAACTGCAAATGGAATACGTTTGGGGGGTATTATGAAACCATAATAATCAAGAGAATAAAGAAAATAATTGTTTTGGACCTAACGATTAAATCCCTACTAAAATAAAAATAAATATGCAACGCTTATGCATTCCAAAGCAAGATTATGGGAAATTGTGCCTTGACCCGGCATTTATTAGTACCCGTGCCGACTGAGAAGAAAACGTATCGTAAAACTGAACATAATCGCTAAAAGCGCTTTTTTAGATTTTAAGTGAAGAAATAAAACAAGTCGGTTTTATAATGATAAGTATTTTATTTTTGGTTGGTAATCACCTCTTTTTTAATAATATGTTCTAGTCCGGGTGAAAGAAAAAACTTCAAAAAAATATTGTAAGATCTCACAGTTGAATAAAAATCACATCTCTGTTTGGTTATTAAAAACAGGTAATATTTCAATTTATGGTTTATATCAAAATATTATTTTAATAAATTAATAATCCCAAAAAACTATAAACAATCACTAAATTAATAATAATTATTATTATTATTATTTTTTGTAATACTGAACTGATTTAAGATACCATTTGTAATATTTTTGATTACCAATACATTTGACCTGAAAAATGGGCACTGGAAATATTATGTTGTTTGTAAGCATCTTCGTGTTAGACTTTAATACTAAGAAAATAGTATTCATGTTTATTGTTTGTGAACAATACTTAAAAAAAAAAAAATCTTGTTTGATTTAACGATTGTTTTTAATTTTTAATGTCGAGTGCAATCAGAGTGAGAAAACAAAACAATAACTAAACGATTCCAACACGGGCAGGACACAATCTAAATAATTGTTTATCGAAAACAAAAACTATATAATAATAATAATAATAATAATATGCTCTACATGGACACAACAGTACGAGACGGGTCATACATTATTTTTATGAACACATAAAATTCTACGAAATACTTTTATAAGCACTTTAGCCGATTGAGTTCTGAGTATAAAATCATTTTTCAAATGCGACGGTTCACCCTTGCTTTCGAATTTAAAACAATAATACACGTGTAACAGTTATTGTGTTGTGTAGGTAGTAGGCACTTATGCTGTCCGCTGTCCAACACCCAGTCATTTATGTAATCTATCCAAGTATAATATAGTTTATACAGCTATTAGAGATGTCTGTGTCGAAGTGTCGAAAAACTTTACAAAAGGCGTTTTACGTCCACTGCTATTATCATAATATTATAATACATATATTATATTTGTCTGAGAAACGAATAGACGACGAACGAACACCCACCCCAGCATTCGGCTTTCTTTTATTTCCTATACAACAGGATTAATCTGTAGTAGAATTTTCAATAGACCTATCAGTAAATAGTACTATTTGATATAGATAAAAAGTATTGTATAAAATGATTTTCGAAAACATATAAGTATAAAATGTTGTAGCCTGTAGAGGTATATCGTAGGTAGGTAAAATTGTTATTGATTAATTAATTATTGCAACTAATTTCGTTGTTCGTTATGCTTCCTGCTTTTAAAAACCACTTTTCATCTTTCAATCAGCATATTAATATTTTAGGTTAACAATAGTACGTATAGGTGTTACTATTACCTTAACGCATTAATTTTTCTGTGGAAAAAAATAATTTGAAAATAATATGCTTCTAAGTTTTAAACGATTATTCCAGTATTTTTTCAAAATATGAATAATTATTAATTAACTGTGCTTAATAATATAAATAAAAGAACTTATTGGTACCACTTTATAAGAATACCATTTTGTCTTTATTCTTTTTTCACACTTTGAAAAATTAAAGTAGAATATAAATAATATGTATAATATAGTAGAATGAAGTACAAACTGTTTTAATATCTCTGTTGGGGAGTATTTGACAAAATTCCGACGAAAAAAATTTAAAAGTTATTTGGCTTTGGAGCAAAAATAAATGTTTAATGGAAGTTTTTTCAAATTTCAAAATTGAGCAGAGTCAAATTTAACGAAGTCTTATCGAATTTGGGTTGCCTATTCACATCATGGCAGAAAGAAAATATAGCCGAATAAATAAACTATTATTAAGTATAAATACATACTTCCAAATAACCTCAATAATATGTCTAGTAATCAAAATAGGAAATTCGTGTGTACCTACCTACCTGCCTATAATATGTGTTCGTAAAACTACTGCTTTGAGTGAACATTATGACGCATTATATCTTATACAAATACACATAATATGAGAAGTTTCTATTGAATACCTCAAGAACGCTCCCTGAAAACTCTGAAAGGAGTTTAAAACGAAACTGGTCCAAAGAGTATATCTAATCAATCATAGAAATTTAAGATAGGTGCCCCAGCTGTGATGCTTCCTACGCAAGACATTCACTAATTTTGTTTTCTTATTTTATTTATTTATTTATTTTTTTTTTCGGGTCCATATTAATCTACTTTTTATTTATTCATTAAATTATAAGTCTTGTATAAATAGTGAATATTTAATAATAATAAAAAAAAAATCCACGGACAACATTTATATTATTATTATTATTATTAGTTATTACTAACCGAATACCTTATACCTGTCACGTGGCCTCGAACCATCTACCCTTTGTAAAGTACGTATTAAAAAAATAATTTTTGTATTCGAGTGAATTTCAATGTGCTCTTCTACAATACTTAGAGTAAATTCTCATAAGTCAACATTATAAAAATAACAAAATCTAAAATATACAGTAAAATAGAATATTGTGCGCTATGCATTAAAAATATGCCTTCTGAGCTAACTATTTACAATTTTTTCGTAATTCATTTTTTTTTTTTTATTGTTCACTCGTTTGGGCGTTTGTATTGATAAGTACGAATATAATTATGGCTTTTATCTAAAACGTTTATAAATAATCATACCGTTATATTTTATTTACGTTTGAAGTTTGATGTTTCGGCTCAAATTACTGCATTTATACCCAGAATTAATAAATTATCACACATTTGTCTGTTTTTATTGACGCAAGATTTAAAATTAATTATATTTAGTTTATTATATTATTTGGTTAGTGAATAGTTTTTCCGAAAAATAATTTTATTATTTTTATAAGTTGTTTTAAATTCAATGTGAGAATGTATCAATTAAAATATTAATAATAGTCTCATAAAAACTACAGACAAATTAATTGACACTATCACGTATTCGCGCTGTTTCTTTGTCATTATAACTAGTACCATAGTGCCCATAGTACATAACAAAATAGAGATAGATCAGGTAGATAATATTGTTTTGAAATTATAATTTGATAAACTATTTTGTCGTGATCAGTACCCCGTTTTTACTGTTGTCTGTTAAGATAATTTATCCAAACAAGAACGTCGTTGTTAGAGCCACATTTAGAAAAGACGACTCGAAAAATTGTATTAACAATAATTATTTTCGTTTGTTTTGAATTGAATATAAATACGATAATAAAGTAAATATTTTGATGTATGTTGGCATTTTAATTCGTTTATAAAATATAGTAATTAACGAACGAGATTTTTCATAAAAACGTAAATATTTATGTATAAACCTGATGGTGCCCAGATGGGTAACCAAGTGCCTTAATAACATGTGCAATCAACAAGAGGTGGGTGTAGATTACTGGGGCCACCGAGAAGTTTATGTAAATGTCAACAAAATTTTATAGACTTTAGTGATTTATCGATTTTTAAAAAAAAAGTTGTTTACATTTTTTTTTTTTTTTTTTTCAATGGGTGGATTAAGGATATATTTCTGTTAACTGCATCTGCTTTCAAAATATCTCTGTTACTATATTGTAGACATATACAGGAGTAAGAGATTGTAAAAAAATTTTCGTCTATTTAAAAATTTAAACGAGGAAATATTGCAAGTTTTATGAAACAATAACAAAATAAAAACCCGCTATTTTAGGTCCTGAACAAAGTGATGAAGCTAATGTATTTTTACAATGACGTTTATTTTTAGTGTTTTGTATGAAGACGATACAGTGGCGCAACTAGGATTTTTTCAAGGGGGTTGTTCACCTATAAATTTCTACTATAATTATTTTAAATACATAATATGAAACCATAATCAGTGTTAACGGACACGTCTTTACAAGAATTCATTAATTAGAAATTTCGTGTAGCAAAATCTTACTGCCTTTTCTACGAGTTAACATTTTTATAACGTTATTAATAAATTGTAGATAAATAAAATTTAGCGTCGCATATTCAACAATATTCATTTTTAAAGCATATTATATCAAGTTTATTTCTGAATTAGTTGAGGTTATAAAATTATTGTATAGTTAAAAGGATTTTTTTTTTTTTATATATATATAATGCTCGTTGAATAAAATTTCCATAAAAATAGTTTAAGGAGGTGTCCAGACACCCAAAACACCCCCCTTGGTCGCGTCACTGAGACGATATATAGATTCGAAGTAAAATGTGTTATTTTTTTTTACTATACAAATATGGGGTTGAGCCCCCCTCCTTCACGACTCACTACAATCACTATATAAATCTGGCACCCTCAACTTTTTGTCCCAAATCGCGCCTATGGGTATACAATATACTTTAATATTATTATGCTTGTACCCCCATATATACCTAACGTATAAATCGCACATTATATTATTATTATTATACAGGTATATAATTATTTCGAAACTGGGTCCCCTAAAGAACTCAACAGCAGCAGCAGCAGCAGCAGCGGCAGCAGCCGCAACCGCACGACGGCAATAAGATATACGCAAAAAAAAAAAAAACCGCACGCACACAAAGGGTTTTTTGGGCGGACGGGTGTCGTTGTCGGTAAGTGATGCGGGGTGGGGGAGGGGTAAAAATACGACGACGGAAGAGACGCAAAGGTTGGCGGCGGCGGTCGTCGTCGAAGGGATAGACGTTGCGGTGAGGAAGGGACACACGCTGGGAGGTGGGGGGGGGCAGCAGATATCGTTGCGGCGGCGGCGGCGGCGGCGGTCGTTTTGAAATGCTTTCGCGGGTCGTGTCGTCTCTGTGGCACACGGCCGCCGCCGTAGGGTGCACACGATCGGGCGGCGGGGAGGTTTGGGATATAACATTTTTTCTCCTCCATGACGCACGTTGCCGCGTGTACTGTACGCATGGGCCGCCCCGTCAGCAGCAGCTGCAGGTGCCGGCTTACCGCGCGGAGCACGACGACGACGGCCGCCGTCGGTGGCGGTGTGGACGGTGTGTGCGTGTGTGTGTGTGTGTGTGTGTGTGCGCGCGCCTCCTTGGTGACGGCGGCGGCGGCCGACGACGAGACTCAGTTTGTTTACCACGGCCGTGTTGACGTGTTGTCTGCGGCGTACGATGCCGTCCCGCTGTCTCGCCGCCGCCGCCGCAATCGCTCGGAACGGTATCATCGCCTGACGATCGCCTCCGTCGAATCGCTCGCGCGCCCGCCGTACTGCCGATCCTCGTCCCTTCAGTGTTTCCTCCTTTAGAAAAAATCTTAATCATATTTTTACCCAATTGTTTTCCTTTTCCCTTCGGCCGCCGCTACACAATGCCCGTCCTCACAACGTCCGGTCATTGAACGCGGTCCACAGTCAGTGTGTAGTGTGGTCTACATCGCAGCAATAACAATAATAATAATAATAAAAAAGTAATAATAATCATAATCATAATATAATAATATCCGCTTGTAGTCGGTGGCTTTTCGTTGGCCGCGACCGTTTCGGTCCGCGTGCACGCCGCAGTCCGTCGCCGTTAATTATTCAACAAATTATATTACAATCGCGTTGATTGTGTGTGTGTACGACACTACGAGCGGACAGTGCGTTTCACGGTTTATGATATTCGTTTAAAATAACATCATAACACACGACTGTGAGACGATAATATTACAACATTATTTATTGTAATATATTTGTGGTCGCGAGTGTTTTGTTATCGTTTTTATTTTTTTACTTTCCGTTTTTTGTTATTTTCCGTACACCGTGATAATAATAAATATCCCACCACCACGCGTCCAGTGTTTGTTTGTTACTCTCGCGCGTGTGTTTTGTTTACGTTTCGATTTTTATCGCCACAAATGACCGTCAAAGTGAGTACAAATTTATGTCGTACTATCGGGGAAATACCTCGGGTGCAATTATCCACTTTCTTTTGTTAACCCGTCATTTAGCCCACAATTCTCCGTTGTTTGAGAACGTTGCGCATCTATACGACGATGTCGATTATATTGTCTGTCAACTTGTTATTAGTGTTGTTCTACGTTTTGTTTGGTTTTTAATATTGTATTTTGGAAGTTCAAACAATGTAAATATTATGATGACTGATGTTGCATAGATAAACACGGATAAACACTAAATACTGATAACGGTGATAACAGCGTTTTCCTCATTATTTCTATTCCATTCAAAAGGATTAAGGAAATATTAGGCTACATTATTTTGTATTATATTTTGTGTTATAAAATTTAAGGTACAGGCTTTATATCAAAATATAAATAATTAATATTTAATACAACCCGACTATATTCTTTGTTTAAGGTCTTGAATGAATAGTATAACAAACTACATTATGGTATCTACCAGCATACCTGTTTAGGTTAATGCCTAGATATCAACTCTTTTGTATTGAATTGCATGTCAATGTTATATTCAGACTCCTGGGTACTAGTAGCATGATAAAATTATTTTAACATGCTAGGTAGTTAGGGTTATACATTTATAATTGGATATGATTTAGTTTTATAAATAACATGTATAGGTACTAGGTAGTTCATTATAAAATCTTGAAATGAAAATTGAGTAATTTTTTTTGTTTTATTTATACTAGGTAGTTATGTAGGTACTTGATTAGTTTTATTATCACCTAAACCCAATCGTATCAAAATATGATTATGGTACTAACTATTCAAATATTTTGTAATTTTTGCTCCGAATAATATAATATGATTATTTTTAATGTGGGTTTATTGTTGATAAGTTCTTCAATCAATACCTACCCATGCTTACCTTAGGTTGTTAATTTATACAAATTATGTTTAAATGCCTGTAGTGTGTTTTAGTTGTGCAAGCATGTACCAATGATTAATGAAGTGCAAACTTAATGTGTCTAATACCTATATTATTTATTGATTTTATGTAAAGACTAAAGCTAGGTACATATAGATTTTATTTCCGAATTTCTAATTTGTTTACTTTGTATAGGTATAACATGCATTGTCCTCAATATTTTGTTTTCTCATATTCGGCAAATTCATTAATTTAAATAGGTAAGTAGTTATAACCTATGCTTTCATAGAGATATATTGTAAGTTTGTTTGAATATTATTGGAAATGAGTTTAATCCAAGTTAAACTCTTTTAAAAATCTTAAAAATATAAAGAAAGTTTAATTTTCTTTTTGTAAATATTGTATAGGTAGCTTATTTATATGTTATACCTATTTTTATGATTAGGTACACAGAAATTTTTAATAGGTAGACATCTAGCTAATTATGATACCTATATAAGTATTTATTTTTTAATAAAGTACTATTTAAAATACCAGTAATTATCTATGTAGATATTTTCATCAAAATGCATTAATAGACACATTTTATGATTTTGATAAAATATATTCTTTGAATATCGTAAATGTTAAAAGTAGATTAACCTACTTAGGTTTTCAAGAAGAAATATTGTTATATCATTCAGTAAATTATGTATTGTTAAAATATGTTATGGATGCTAGATAATAATTTGTATGTGAACTTGGAAGTTAACCATATAGAACTAGTCCAGCTTTCTTTTTTAAATACTACTATCAATACCTACTTTGTATTATTTGTAAAAATAGGTAGGTATAGAGCTAGCCTACCTAATTTTGATAAAAATTCTAATTTATGAAAGTAAAAATTATATGTAGATAGGTATCTTTTGGAGTAACTTGATAATTATTCCTCCTCAATATATAGGCAAGTTAGGTACGGTTAGGTACTTACACCACAATTAGCCAGCACTAGATTGAAAAATATAAGTTATTTACTCGGTTATTTATTTTCTTGGAAGTACCTATTTATATAACCTAACTTTTCCTAATAGGTATCTTTTATATTTTAAATTATACCTATTAAATTAACTTTTAAATTCTGAAAAGACTTATGTCTAAATAGGCAGATGCCTAGTTGAATAAAAAACAACAAAAATTGTGATTTGGTTGGAACTTGCTTGTTTAATATTGTCACTAGATGTTATACTTACATTCTGTAAGGTACATTTTGATTAGCTAAAAGACTTATTATGTAGCAGGTATGCATCAAATGAAGTGTTGTATGAGAATTAATATTTCAAGATCATTTTGTTTGGTAAAAATGTCAACTTCTTTTATCATATCTATTAATTAAGTATTATAACACTATTCTAATAATTTGGTATTATGTAGGTACATCTGTGTTAGTTACTAGGAGAAATATTATTTTATATTTCTCATTTTATTCATAGGTACCTATACCTATATGTAAATCAAAGTAATTTATTAAAACTGTGTGGTGTATAAAATGAACCTACTTATTTATTGTTTATACCTACTATTGATACTAAAGTACTTCTTTGGTACTTACCAAATATCATAATTTATGACATAATTTATTTCTTAACATTGCACCTATATTATAATCTTACCTAAACCTTAAGGTTCTTGAAGTATTCAATTTAAATGTAATCTTGTTGGTAGTTGGTTAGGCTTGGTTTCTCAATAGTTAAGATGGTAACTTTATAAAAATGCAAATGCCAATGGGTAGGCAAGAGGTTTAATATAGCTGAAGAATCAGATTTGTATCTACTCAAGTATACAAAAATACTTACTTATGAGTCATGAAAAGATTAAAGTGTTATCAATTTATCATATATCTACCTAATAATACGATTTTTAGTTAGACAAAAAAATAGTCCTGAAAATAATGTTGGACAATAAAACGTAGATAATAGGTAACTATAATCATAGTTAACTGTTTATGGTAGATAATATGATCTAAGTTTTGAATAGTCAGAAATTTAGCAGTTATTTGATTGGTGAATTTACCTCAAAATGTAATTAATTTAATACATTATCAACATACAAAAAAAATGATATTAAATACTTATTTGTAAATTAATTTGGACTTCATTGTTTTTAATCAATAATGTTAATATTTAAATTAACATTTTTATTTTTAAAAAAAATATATTTTTAGTATTTTCACCTTTTTCAACTTTTTTTTATTACCTATTATTTTTAGTTTTCAACATATAAAATGTGTTTCTTCTCATCAGATAAGATTTTAGTATTTCTACCTTTACACGTAATCACGTATAACTTTATATGAAGATAAAATCAAACTTGCTGACAGTTTAGACTACGGGATCGTAGAAACCACTCTATTTGCTATGAAGATAACAAGGAATTAGTGAATCCTTGAGATCATTAGTCGCAGGAAGCATGTTGTAAACTACATTCCGAGGGTTTGATGACAATTTATCTGATAGGACCACCCATGCAGTTATGGAAACCCCTTTAGTTTACCTCTAGTACCAATTCTTTTTTTACGTCCGAAAATTATGTCCTCATTAATGTGTATCGGACTGGTCGTGTGCCCGTTGCATGTGGAACCGAAGCTGCATGTATTGAATAGGAAATAACTTCATTCTTATAATATATAGATACCTGTATATTTATAATATGTACACGCATGGGATACAAGAGTCCAAGGACAATTAAACTGGTTTCGCCTGGTCACCGGGTAGCCTGCTGTTTCTCCGTGAGAATAGATATTACGAAGTCAATAGCGGTATGCAGTATGGATATTAAAAACCAATCTGAATTTAATACATCTTATAAATGGGATTCGATAGCGTCCATAATAAGTCGAACTAACAAGATACAATTATTTTTACTTATTTTTTTAACAATGGAATACGCTACAACTGCATTGTCAAGGTCTTATACGTGTAGCTAAGGAACTAGTAGTAAACATTGCCTTCAGAATTGCCAGTTGTCAAGAATATTATTCCAAGAGTAATTCAAAAGAAGTATATTGTGGCTGTTCAAGTATCATCTCATGTACAAGTACCTAACATTATATTTCTTGAACTTTTTTCCAAATGTATAATATGACCAATTACTGGTATAACCAATTAATTTTACCATTACTTCAGGGTAAAATTAAATTATCTTTTAGACTAGATAGGTATTAAGTGTATCCTTAGGTCTTACTGATATTTGTGTTTTTATTATAAAGAAACAGTGCAATTTGTCTAAAACCATTTTTTATTTTATATTACTTTTAAATTTGTAGAAATATCTGCCTAACAAGCTGCCTTATGTTGATGGTACTTTTGGGAGGTAGTTTTTCGAAAATATCAATAGTTTTTCCAAAATTTGGGAAAACTACCTAAAATTTGACAAAAATTCCATTTAAACCTTTTACTTTTTTAATTCAATCTTTATGAAAATTTTAACATAGATTTATACACATAACATATATTGTAAAATATTAATATCCATTTTCTACATATATCAATATGGATTATTCTGTGTTATTAAATAACAATTGATAAACATACTGAATGTAATACTCACTACTTCATTATTATTGCATATTAACAAAATGCAATTATATTCTCTTTCAGTCTTTTTAGTCTGCTCAGAATCGTTATTAAAGAAATGATTTATCGTTTCTTTAAAATTCAACACATCCACCAAGTGTATCCCACCCGAGGAAGCGAATAATACCCACGGTGCGAAGTATGTTGGTTCATTTTTAAATTTTTTGATTCGATTTAAATTTAGGTTGTCCATTTGGCAAAATGTAATTTTCAATTTTTTAATGTTAATTTCTACATTTTATTGTTACTAATAAAATAAATGTTAAAAATATTTTAATTCATAAAAACATGAGTCTATTTTTAAAATTATTATATAGGTACAGTTTTTTGGTTATAAGTGCCTGTTTTTATTCAGAAACATGACCGTTCGGCCATAAGGCATTGCTTATAGATTTTGTTCAAGTCGTGAGACTGTAAATGGTGGGTTTCTCTCTCGACGTGACGCCTTTCTCTCACACGAAAAGTGCATCAACTCACCATTTCAAGTTTCTTACCCTTTTTTAATGACTTTTAGTTTATTGTTGTGCTTTGTTTCTTATAAGAAAATATATGTATAGTAAAATTGTTTAGCGAAGTCGTAAGTACCTGCTCTTTAATATTAACATTAAGTGTACTCGTGTAATACTGTAACACAGTCGATAGGGTGAGATAGAGAGAGTTGATGATGTGTGCAAACAAACTGAGTGTTTTCAATTAGATTCATTTTGCTCCTTTTATTTTTTATCATCGCTAATCTATTAACTGAAGAACTACTAACTACAGCGCGTGCCAATAGCAATAACCAATTATCAGACTTGATATCTTGCTGAATTCTTGGCAACCGGCTTTCTTTATTTTTTTTTTAAGACAAAGCCTGGGTATACATTTAAATACCACTCTGTGTGTCTTATTGATAGTGTCATAATATGTCTTAAACAAAGTTATACTGATTATTAATCATAAAATCATCATATTTTATTCATCATTTAGTAGATAGATTATTAATTAATACTTTGAAAAATATTTTATTTAGGTGCCATACATTGAAAATTTTAGATATTATTTGAATGTAAATTTTAAAATGTAGGTATCTCTGTATGAATGTTATACATTTTAATGACGCTTTTCTATTATAAACATGTACTTTGGTAGATAACGTATGAGAAAACCTTAAATACATAATTTTCTTTACGTTTTATTCGAGTTTTTATTAATTAATTACAAAATTTACATAGGTGCATATAAATTTTGTGCATGTAGAAATAGTATCACTTAATAAATACACTTTTAATGAAAATTGTTATTTAAAATTATTGGTTTATTTATAAAAAGGTTTATTTATATAATATTATCTATATAAATAAGTTCATATAAACTACCGATCCCCTTATAATTGAAAAATATTCTCAATTTTTCGTATTTTAACATAATTTAGTCTTTATACATACATGGTTCATTGCTACCAATATTTATACTAGGTTATAATGTATATTTTGATCAAATTTATTAAGAGTTGTTTTATTTTAGCATATCTGAGATATTATTTTAATTTTTTATAACAAAATATGGGATACATTATTTATTTTGATATTTTTTCTGAGTCTAGTAGTCGTTCCACTGTATACAGTTAACGACCTTCATGGTATATGCATTTTTATAATTTTATATTTGGAATGTTTTTTTATCTAATTATTATTACTTATTATTAAGCGGGTTATTTAAGTAGTTATTTACATACTTTACGTATCTACAACCTTATGTTCGTTCGTAAAATTTAAATTATACGAAAATACAAATAACAGATGATTTTTTTTCGTTTCCATTAGGATTGTTTTTAATTTTTACATACCGAATTTATTTTATCTAAACTGAGTTCGTGCAAAGTGTTGTTACGTAAATAAAATAGCATTAATTTGTTTTATTGACCACAGAAAATAAAATTATATTTTAATGATAAAAGCTGTGGCAATTTTATTTAGGTACATCTTTATAATTTATTTTATTGTATTTTAACAGTGTCATTCATAAATTGTCTAAAATATTTTATGTTAGTACCTATTTAATCTGCTGATGTAGGAAAATTCAATATTAACTAGTCTTTCTCTTTTCATCTATTGATATTGTGTCGGTACTTAATAAGCCGAACATACTTTGCACTTGGGTATTCTTCACGCCTTGGGTGGAACTTGGGGGTGTACATTTTGAAGTAATGATTAATCATTTTTTTCAATAAAACGATTCTAAGTGAAGCTTCAGTTTAGGTATATAAGACAATTTAACCTAATAATCATCCCAAAAATGATGAAGTTTACCTATTATTATTATAAAAAAATATTTTTTATTCGACCAGTTTTACATCCCACTATTAACTGAGAATAGGGGAAAATAATTCAGCACCAAAGTTAGGTTTTGTGAGGTGCCCTGGCAAAACCTTTAAAATATTGATTACGATCATGTTTAATTTCATTTTATCTGATTATTTTCGTTATGTTATATACTTTCATATTACATCATAAAAATATTAAATATATTTATTTTAAATTGCACTTGTACATTCGATCTATATTTTATGCTAATGAAATGTTTTACTAAATTTATATATAATATACAGCAAGTTAGAATTTGTTTAAAACTGGTCATTTTTGTATTAAATAATGATTTGTGTTTTTCAATCAAAAAATTATAAAACATTTTGTTGTTAATCCGGTAGAAATTTTGTTTTATCCAAATATTCCTCAATATGTATTTTCTACACAGAGTATAATTTTCATAAAAGTTAGCTCAATTAGTAACTTTTTATAAGCGTTTGAAGTTAGAAATGCGGCTCAAATAATGGTTAATCCAAATAATAGCAGATTTCTTTTCCTTTTCCTTATTATAATTTTACAAGAGCTAACGTGCAATGTGCTGTATTATAAATCTATAAAATAGGTATAAAAAGAGTAATACCTTGATGTGGACGGATGTAATGTATTTTCAGGTTAAATTTAAGGCCGTTGGCTAAATCTGATGGAAAACATAATGCCTGAGGAAGTTGATGTGCGGGCGAAGTTTATAATAGTTGAAGTGAATAATACTGGAAATATACTCAACTGGTGGAACCATGGCTACAAATGTTTTGATGCTAATGATTATATTTCTCAGAATTTTAATATGTTTTATACATTCCTATTTCCAGCTTCTTTTTTCTTTTTTTTTTTTTTGTCATTGGAAAATATACAATCTGTACATACTATATTATTATATATTATATGGGTTGACAAATTAAAAAAAAAATTAAATACATTTACAGTGGATTGTGTGTGGAAAGATGCTATCCATTGATAAAACTCCTGTGACTAAGTTTTATTCATTGCGTTAAGAAGTGCCTGGGTCATTTTCGTTTCAGGCGACGGGATAAATTTTCTGAGAGATTATCAGAGGCTAGGTTTGCAATTAGATTGATTATGATGTCCGTGTAGACATTTCGAAATCTTTTATATTGTGATTTAACTGCTTCAATAACTGCAAAGAGGCTTGTGTCCTTACGGAGCATATTGTTGGAAACATATGGATGTACAGCGGAAATATTGCCGAATACTTAACCTTGTTGGTGTTAGAGGTTTTTGCTGAACCCCAGTTCCATGCCGTATCACCATATCGGTTTTGGTAACATTTTCTAAACATTAAGTCAGGTTTTAGTATTGCTTTTTGAATTTTTATTTTATTTAGGTCGAATAAATTTTCAGCTTAAAAACATTATAATTATAAATTATAAATTGTATAATTAATATGAACCATACATTGTAAAATACATACTATACATACCGATCAATAATATTTGAATATATGGACATGTGGACTCACTCACACACATAATCTTAGTTTGAATATATTGTTCTTACTTTTGAAGTTTGAATGTTTAAAATTAGGATATGAAGGCATTTTTGAAGTGTTTTGTAAAAATTATATTTTATTTATCAAATGCATTCATATACAACAGAACTTTCAAAAAAATATTGCATTATATAGACTTGAAGTTTATGTTTATTGTAATAAATCCTTTTATTTTTTGTTTACAGTGTTCAGATAATTGAATCACAATGGTTTTGTTACCGGTATTTGGGTTACTCATAACTGCTGCTGTACAAAGGATACACGGTGAGTCATAATTTTCATTAAATTCTAGATGCGATTTGCATAACATATTATATTATAACATATTATAGTTTACTATTTTAATTGGTTTATTTTATATCGTTCTTTAGGAAGTAAAACTGTTTTTTGTTAGTTTTTATTAACACGTTGGCGATGTTGAAAATAACTTATTAAAAAAGTGTGTACTTCGCTCGTCGGGCGGAAGAAACAAAAAAAATCAATTCTTCAATAAAACGATTCTGAACGAAACTTCAACTAATACACAATAATAATTATCAGTTTTGAAGAATTGAACTTAAATTGGATTATTATTTGTAAATCTATATTAAATAGATAAGTTTTTCATACTTATCTATGTCTTAAAAATTGAATCGGGTTCCTTAACCATATGCCAATATAATATGCAGTTAATCATGCATTCGTGCTTTTAATAATTTTGATTGTTTTTTAGAATGTTTTGGATTTAAAACGTTATTTTTATATTCAGTTTTACATTTAACATATATACATACATATACATACATATATATATATATATATATATATGTTGTAATAGGCACTCTAGGTAATGTATAATATGTGTATTGCTAGTACGTATAAGTTTGTATTAAATTATTTTACGTATGCAATGATTTTTTATTGGAAATTACTTTTAAATTTCTGATTGTAAAACACTACTTTGAAATCACTATTCTACTTTACAAAGCTGATCGAAGTAAGTCTATAATGGCCAATACTCTGTTTCTGTTATATGTTCGACCAGTAAATACATTTTCATTTATTCCGTTACATCTCTGAAGAAACTTTCTGTTGTACGCTCTAATATGTAATTTAAACATTTCAATGTAAAAATTAAAAGATCTTCTTATTTTTATTTTTGTTTATGACTCGGATGAAATGTGTCAAGGCTTATGCAAATTGCTTCCGATCTCCTTTCCTCTTGTAGAGATCGTAGAGAAGGGAGTGGAAATTCCGTTAGTAATGGGACACATGGGGGTGAAAAAAGTGAGCCGCTGGCAAAGACGATTTCTAGAGTTATGATGACGGCTGACGAGAAGTAAAACAAACCTCATTTATCAAAATGTCCAAATGAGCTTGTTTTTTTAAGTAAAAGAAAAAAAAAACCCGACCGTTTTTCTCTAGCTGTCTTTATTAGATGTTTAAATTCGCAGACGAAACTTGGATATTATAATGTATAAATATATTTATTTTTTCATTAAAAATGAAAAAATATTATTGATCTAAAGATAGTTGAATGTAGACCCTATGCCTTAGAAATAACACGATCTTCAGCCACGCGATTTCCTTGCACGCCGTAATATCGTGAGCGTTAGTTTTGAGCTAGGTACTGTTTGTTGCCTAAGTGCCAAAAGTCACGAACGCTCATTTTTTGTTTTGTTGTTGTAAAGTGTCGTTACTAATTGTTCGACTAATCTATAGAGGTTACTTTTTAGAGCATTATTTTTTAATTTTGTTCGCCTTACATTTAGACATGCAAATGTTTTAAGTTTTTATTTATGCATAATTGAGGCTTTTATAAAATACATTGTCCATTACGATTTTTTACTGTTTAACACACTGGCCCCAATTTCAATTAGCTCATTTGATCTACGAAAATGTGAAAAACTAATGGTTAACTAATGAGTTAATAATATTATACTCGAATCAAATTTTTAGATTCTGAGTGGAACAAAGTTTTTACAATGACGTTTATTTTTTTTCTATGAACACTTTTTCGTGTAGAAATTCATGTCCAAAAGTTTTGTCCAGAACATTTTTGAATCAGAATTATTTTCTAATAGTATTTTTGAGACGTCATTTTTCGAAGATCTCAATAGTTTTTCCAAAATTTTGGAAAAACTTTTGAGAATTTCTACTATTGGTAATTTTTGTATTACAATAATGCTCTTTATCTCAAAATTTAACACATTACATCTGTTTTAAAATTGAAGAAGTTGATTTTGTTTAAATAAAAGAACGCTGTTTCTAGTCAATTGTAGGTTCATAATCATTATTAATAATTGGTAAAAATAGTTTTTAACTAAAACTAATCCTGAATTCAAAATTGTATTGATTAAAAAAAAAAAACTCGTTTTCATTTCAATAGATAAATTGGAAACGTAATTGTTTATAAATCCAATTTAGATTACTTTCAGTTATATACAAATCTTATATTATAATAATCCTAAAATTTAATAAAAAAAAACAGTTATTTTAAATTTAAACAAATTAATTTTCCTCAAACTTCAAATGCTTATCTTACTCAGTTAGTTTTGAGTTCGAAGCGTATTAGATTAAAATTACTTAAAATAAATTCCATTTAAATGTCGTGTGGAATAAATATTTACTATTTAAAAAGTATAGGTTAAATTAAACGAAAAATTTGGAAAGTGTGTATGAAATGTTATATAAAATATATATTTTTGTACTTCCTAGTTTCCCATAATCCTCCTTTTATTCCATGGTCATTATGTCCATGTCATTATTAATTTACTGAACACCATGAATTATATTATTAAAACTGGAATGTAAAATTTTTAAGTTACAAATAATACATTTAAAATGTTTCATGCTGGTTTATCTTAAGTTCGGACATAAATGTTTAAATTCACCTTGAAATATATCAGAGAATTACAATTTATGTCGTTCCCAACGTTAAGTTTTTTCCATTAAATTTCTGGCTGTTTTCCAAGTTTGATTTTTAATCATTTCATATTCTGGATACATATTTTATAATTACATTTTGATTTCAATTAGCCATGACTCAATTAGAATTTAATTATAGTCAAAAATGCAATCAATATTATTTTATGCTAAATAATGTGCACATCAACAATTAAATTTGATGCATGATTTTGCTTCTCATTTCGTAATAATATCTGAAATGAAATCTAAAATTTACTTGTTTATTTTTTTGAATATCTAAGTACGTTATATTTTTTGAGACTTCGCGTTTTTATATTATTTTAGTCTCTGACTTTATTTAAAAATACACGTACCTTCAAATGCATCAAGACCCGATCTATATGCATATAATATAACATACCTCGGTGGGTGGAATGAAATGTAAACATAACCGTCCGTGGAGACGATGAAATGATGGTGGCTTATCTCTTTATCTCGTTCAATATTTCTCTTTCAATCAGTCCATCGTGCCCGGGACCTAATTAAACCACAATAATTGCCTTAGGGGACTCTAGCGTAGAACCCCGTCCGGGAGCGTTCATTCGCCAAATTAAACGTAAAACGGCCTCCAGTCACTTTTACGTTGGTACCTCCTTTGCATTCCCTTCTTTTACAAACACACACATCACTGTATTATTATATTTTAATAATAATTGAATTCGACTGGTTTGTATGTAGTAAGTATGGAATAATATGTGCGCATATAAATTTACTTAATTGTATACTCGATGAAATGTATTTTAGAATAAAAATTCGATTACCAACTCTGGTCCGCTGTAAAATGTGTTCACGAAAATCACCCCATTAAAGGTGAGACAAGTCGTAGTGGAAACAATATTTTTCGTCTGTGGTCTGTTTCCTTTATGCGGTCGAGCGGACACGACGTCAATGAAAAAATAATTGATATACAAAAGGATTAACTCCCGCTGCATTTTGCGCGTATAATAAAACGGTACGAAAACGTATATTATGTTTGTGTACGCGTGTGAAAGAGGGCGTGCGTACATACATTATTGTGAGAGTCAGGGGTCGAAATATCACATTTCGTGTTGTTAGGTAACTATTAAAATATAAATCAAGATGTATCAAATATTATGAAAACGTAACTATTATCTATCAACTTTATTTATTTATTATTTTTTTTTTTTTTTTTTGAAACACTAGTTTGTATACGGATATGCATAGACGTTGATCTAAGTGTTTTCTTTTCCTTGAAAAATGTAGGTACCTACTGTTTCTTTTTTTATTTTATTTCAGTTCGCGTGATATGTCCTTTGTGGTACTTTTATTATTTCGTTACGTTTGGTAATCGATTTAAAACAATAATTCTGTAAAATGTTTAGTGATTATTCTACAATTTATAATACTAAATTTATCTGCGGATTAATTTACCATAGGATAAATAATTTTTTGTAAGTTTTATTTAATTTTCAAATTCGAGTTTATAAATAATAATATTACAGGAGTTTTTTTGAATTAATTGATTATGTTTTCATTTTCTTTTTAAAGCCATCTTTAAGAAACCCTACATCAACTGTTTGTTAATTAACTAATTTATTATAAAATACTTAGATATTTTACTCGTATAATAAATTAGTTAATTATGCTTAGGCATATGAATGTTCGAAAGAACAATTTATGTCATCGATATTGGTCTTTAAATATTTTCGACACATTAGTACATATTATACTAAATATATCAATTACAATTATTATTCTATGAAAATTCCTTATTATTTTCTTCTGTAGACGAGAGACACATTTTTAAAATACAAATAAATGTTTAACTCTATACTTTTCTTAACCATTTACATTTACGAGTGATTTTATTTAAATTGTTCGTTTCAGAAGACTTTCGAGTAAACATTTCCGAAATTCCGGCTAATAAAGTTTAAACACAAATGCGTCCAAAGTAAGGGGGGAGAGAGAGAGACTTGCTTTAAAAACGTATTACAATTATGTTAATGCGAAATTAGAGAAAAGTCTCGGTCGTAACAAATTACTGTTCCTTTATACCGGGCAGGAGCCCTCCGGCATGTAGAGAGAGGGAGCACAATAAATTATTAAAATTATTTCCAAAAAATAATAATAAATACATATTAAAATGTATATTTTAGAATACTAAAATATTGTTATTTTTCGCTATTTGATTTATTTTCTTATAATTTAATATAAATAATTGTATTCAAAGTAAGTTATATGTTCAAAGAACCAAGATTAAAGTGTTCGAAAATTATTATTTTTTTTTTTTAAACTTTTGTTTATGGTTAAAATTGTGTATACGTATATGTTTTCAGTACCTATGTAAATGGATGATAATTCATTTATGCGTGCATTCATTTACGTAACAGTTAAATAACTAAATAACAAATAAATAATATAAGACAAATATAATCTCTATGAATCGATCAACGATGTCATTAATCTAATCATACTCAGATTTTAGGAAAATATTGTTTTCTAACTTTTCCTTATGATTTAAAAAAAAATATATCAAATATTCACAGAAAACGTATTTATATATTACATCAATTTTTTTAAATCTTCTTATATATATTTAATATTCTTATATTCTTATATATTTTTGAAATTTGAGTATTTTTTTCATTTTAATAATTGATTTAATGGGCATCAGTTAGGTTAGGTTAGGTTATTGTTGATTGTTTTTAAAATATAAGTTATATCCTGTATTCGCGCTTACCTATTTTTTACTATAGATCTTGCCTATTTATACCTTGCTTTGATTTTAATTTGATCTAAAATACTTTTATTTCCTCAATTATCTATACGTTTTATACGCATATTAATTATTGGTAATATTACATAACTGAGTTTTATTATTTTAAAAATTGTAATTGAATAACAAGTTTTTTTTTTACTGGATCTATGTCAATTTCATAGTTGATCATATTTTATTTTACGATATAATTGCATAAGGCTCTAAATACCTACCCGTTAAATATTTTTCTGAGTAATTGTTTTGAATCTAATTTTTCCATACATAGAAATTGTGTCAATTTAATATCGACTTTTTTTACTTAGCTAATGCGTTTTATAAAAATATAATTGGTGAATAATATATATATATATGTAATGATTAAGTCTTCTACAGTAAAAGTTACATAATAATTTAGTCGTATATATTCGTATGATTCATGATTTGGGAACTTCTTCATATTTGGTCAGTTTGAACTTTTGACGAAACTTGATAATTTGAAATAAATGAAACAATTTATTGTTCATGTGAATTTTCAAGACTGACGTTATTATTTAATTGTTTTCACGTAAGTATTTGGGTTTTTAAATTAAAGTCTGTTTAACCTATTTTTATACCCTATTCGAATGTAAAGAAATAACATGTTATTATAATATAGTGAACTTATAATGGTATTGAAAAAATCTGTATAAAAATTACATGATATTTTGATACAGACATCGGTATGTAGTATGAGATTGTGATTGAAGTTTTGTAAACAACAGAAAGAAATAGTAAAGGTACAACTATGCATAGTTTTGAACACTATTGGATAGCTCCTCTAATATCTTAATATTTTTAGTGATAATAAAATATGTATGTATGCCATTGAATTATTCTGTAATAAATCTTTACAAACGATTAGTCATTTGTAACATGTTAAATGTGCCTTATCTTATTTACTTTTTTCAGTAAACACATAAGTATACAATTCACACGCAAATTGTGTATTTTTCTGATAATAGTTTAACATGTGCAATTCAGTACCTACACACTCTTATTTATCATTTATTGTAAAATATTTGTTGAAGATATTATAAATATTTTTTAGGCATCCTTCTTGTTAATTCCCTAGATGCCAACCCCTTCGGATTCGTATGCTCTCGGTTTTTTTTTTCTTTTTAAAGTGAAATTTATTTCTTGCAACGTTTCGGAAAGAAAAAGATGAGTTTCCTTTACTTTCTTCGTTTGCCTCCTTAAAATAGAACTTATTCAGCACCATTCGCAGGACGTTGATTTATTCGCCTTCTTCTCAAATATATAATACAATCGAACTTAGTGATAGAGTGAGGTGTATCTTTTTCTCTTTCTACCCTCGTGAGTTATTCTTTTCCTTCGTTTTACCATTCCCAAACCTTTTCGAGTAATTTGTCCAATTTTTTTTCCCCTGACGCTGCTGGCGCATATCATTAATCTATCTTTTGAATCGACCACAAAAAGAGGAATCATTAGCTAAGGCCAAATGAGAAAAAACTTGGAGCACTTAATTATTCGACAATTTTTAACGACTGCAATGCTTTTTATTTTTCAACTTAATTTTGTATATGACTAGTGAAAAATAACGTATTTATTAAAATTGATTGGTTCATTGAATACTTTGCTTTTGTTTAAATTTCCCAGAGCTTCTTAATTCTTATCTGAGTATCAAAATATTTTCGTTTAATTAGTATCCGTCTAGTTGATACTATAAATCTTATTAAAAACGTTGACACTATTGCAGAACTTTTTGAATGTATGAAATCTGTTCTTATTATCCTTTACTTACGCATTTATTCACTTGGGTTCTCGCTTTTATATGTATTATGTTGGTGATCAATTAACATTAACTTTTAATTGTTATATTTATTCTCACAATACCTAATTATTTATTTATTTAATTTTATATTTTAATATAAAAACGAGTGTTTTAAAATTTTAACTTCTGTAAGTATGGAATATATAAATATTACTTAAAATAAATATACACACAAATAATGAGTGAAGACGCTTTTTGTTGAAACACGAGTTTGCACTTTCCTTAATTTGGATATTCACACCAGTAAAAGTTTTCAAAGATTGTTAATCTGTTGCTACGGTTACCAGAAGACTTACCATAGGTAGTAATCTAATTTAAACACATATATACTAATATTAGTGTTCATTATAATTTAATGATTACCTACATTTCATTGAGTATGGTGTTTAAAATGGGAGCACTAATATAAGTTAAAGAAAAAAACAAAGCTTATTAAGAAATGAAGGGGTCGTATGTCAAATATAAAATTATATAAATAATCAATGATAAATGATTTTGAGATTCTCTCAGGTTTAGGTTTAGGTTTATTCTTTCAGGGGTACTTATCGTAACATTATTATCTGTGATTTTAAGTTTTGTTGAAGTGTAAATAGCGATTTTTGATAGTAGTAACCATAACATTTTCGGAAAAAATAACAGATAATCAATTTTTATTTAAAACACCATAAAATAATACTGAAGATTTTTATGATTACACTGTTTGCTTTGCTATACAAATTACATAAACCCAATATATTTAACATTTAAACGACAGTCTAATAGAAATTATAGTTTATAATTTTAAGCAACTAACATCTGATGTATTCAGATAAATGAACTATTATAGAAAATAAAGTTTTATGGTAGTATATTTTATATTGGTAAATTAGCCGTCTAATCTAATAGTATTTTAATTCACTGATTGACGATTATTGGAGTATAAATTTTAACTATGTAATTTTATCATTACCATTGTGATATCCAATATTAGTGGTAGTGGTAAAGGTAGATTAATTGATAAGCATAATTAATGTCACAATATTTCGTCTTTACTTATTCATTATTAAATTAGAAGTTAAATAATTACTTCAGAAGTTTCGCACGTAGGTTCAAACTAACGGTGAATATATACACATATTATGTATGTAGTTGTATGCAAGTTGTGTATGTACATATGTGTGTGTGTGGGTGTGTGTGTGTGTGTGTGTGTGTGTGTGTTCACTCAAGTTAATACACGTAGTAGCGTCGAGGTAGTGTATTGCATATTATTATTATGTATAACGAAAAATTCAAGTATTCGTGTAAAATGGGTATGTGTAGTCTCACCGTTATTTTTTTTTTAATTACACTTAACATCAGAAGCACGCGTAGTGCCTATTGTCTGTTAATAATAATAATAATAATAAAAATAAAGCAAAAAAAAAAAATCAAATAACAAAAGAATTCTGGTTAAAATATTAATTAGCCTTTTTTTTTTTTTTTTTTTTTTTCATAATTTTTTTACATTAATAATATTATTATTATTGTGAAAATAAAAAAAAAGAGTCTTGAGCGTAGAGACGTATATGTGACGGTGTGAGTGTGTCTTGGTCGCCACTAATTTATGCATTATTTCGGCGTAAGAAGTACGGGTGGGAGGGGGGTGGGGGAACGGGTAGGGCGAGAGGACCGCGCGAGAGGACTCCGCTGTAGCGTGGCGTGGCGTCGTCGGTGGCGGCGAAACGCCGCACGCCGCCGCCCGGAGAAGCGCCGTGTGGCGGCAGCAGGAAAGAATATTGATGTGTACAACAGTATCGGTCACCATGGTAACCCTGACGGTGTAGTACGGGCTGGCGGGCGTGTGGTGGTCGGCTGAGATGGATGTGGTGTAGAGCCGGCGGCGGCGGCGGCGGCGGCGGTGTGTGTGTTCCTCGATGGTGAGGGGAGGGAGTGACGGTGGTGATAGTGGTGGCGGCGGCGGCGGCGGACGGGTCAACCGCCGTCGCCCGCTGTTGGTGTCGGCGGCAGCGTTGGACTTCGTCGCGTGGGACGGGTGTGTATAGGAAACTAGCACCGTCGGTGCGGCAAACTTGTCCGATAGTGTTATACTTGTTAATTCGTTTAGCAGTCGCATCGTCACGAACTCGGCGCTCGCGCGAAATTCGCACGCTCTCACGCCGCAGCCCTCGTTTTTATTTATTTATATATTATTTATTTTAATTTTTTTTTATTATTATTATTATTATTATTATTATTATTTTTTTTACATATATATTTTGCGCGAACGGCCGATACTCCCGGAGGAATGCAGCTGATTCAAAACTAAAACACGATGTATTTCACATATTATATTATGTATATTATGATGTGAATAGCTGGTATATATTAGGCAATACTCTGGTGTACTTTTGTCATGTATAATATAATATAATATTATCACATCGTGCGTGAAAATAAATTGCACGTCGTCCGTTTTCACGTCTTAGCTGCACTCCATTGCTACATAATATTCGAAAAATATCTTTTTCCAATGTTCTCCGACCCTCCGTAACGTTCATATTCCATGAACGCACCTGTATAATTATAATATAGCCGTCTTAATATTATGAGTTATTATATTAATTTATAACCTGCTTACGTGTACTCGTACTCGTTCATTGTTGTCAAACCGCCGCTGCAATGGTCTCAAGATTATAGTATAATATAATATTTTTTACCGATCCAATCGGCTGCTGCTTATGTTTGATAATAATAGATCATTATTATTTCTGTTGATTTTTAACTAGTAGTGATTATATGGGCAGGAAGATATCGGACAATCGTACGGATATCCACAAATGTCTTTTGTTTTCTTCAAACCGATGTTCTTGATTTATATTTAAAAAACGAATAGTGTACTTGGATAATGACAAAAGAGTTCTTTACTTTCAGTTACGTTAGTTATTACTTATTATTATGTAATGGTCTATTGTTATTATCTTTTATACGTTTAATTTCAAATATCAGATTGGTTATCGGTTTTAAATCAGTCATGGTTTATTAGATATCGGAAAAATGAAAAGTCATATTGGCTCATTGGCTAACTTTAACAGAAATAATTGTTTTAATGGTTTATAAAAATAAACATTTGTTAGTATTTCCACTGCATGAAGAGTCGTTGAAATGCATTTTTAACTACTAATAAAACAATTTAAAATTGTAATGAGTTCATGTAATAGGAATATTTGTTACGTATATATTATATTTATATATATTTGCGAGTATCGACTGTCATTTTTCAATTTATGTTTCATTATTTAGTATGTATTCATTGTAAACGATTTTATACGAAAGAAAAATAATAGAAATTGACTGTAATATTATATAAGTGTACTATGTTTATATAAATTTAGATAAAGAAAAACGACTAACTCAAAGGGTGTAAAATGGCAAACTTATGAAGGTCATACCTTATAAAGTTCCGCAGGGAGATTGGGCGTTAAAAGTCAAGTGAATAAAAAACAGTCGGTTATAGTTTTATGATATTGACCTAATGTCCAAAATATATTTCCAAAATGTATTAAAAGTAATTTATATTATAAAAGCCTCAAGTTGTACTTTTGATTCAATTAAATTATCTATACTTTTTTACTAGGTGTTCACACATATCGTATCCTCTCAAGATATATTGTTTGTATGTTATTTGTTTGTTTGTGAATAGTCAACCCTTTATATTTTTCTAAGTTTTAAATTAGAAACGTTCACAATAAAATTATATTATATTATTTGTAATAAGGAAATATAGGTACACAAAAATGTTTAAAAGAAAAAGGAAAGCTTTGAAAAGAGCTTTTCGGGTATTTTTTTTCATCCCTTTCTCTCTGTGTTTGCATCGGTAAATACAGGTAGGAATTTTTTCATTCAAGTTCTCGTGCTCAAGATATTGCATGGTAACCCTACTAGTATGCGTTGACGTTTTGCCGACATTCTTCTGCAACAATATCATACGTAGGTAAGAATTCCTATCGTTCCTGAGGAGGCACTTCCCCTTGTGTCTCTTGTTATTATTCTTCGGTTGTTTTAAATTATTTCGATATTACTATTATTATTTTTTAATTAAAAACTAGACATCAACAAAACCATCACCATAGGTGTATTAATAGTAAAATATTACTAATAACAAATAGTGGTTATGCCAGTAATGAAGTGGAAAGTATAGGTGCACGAATGACTGGTCATTCCTGAGCTAGTCGTGTATTAATAATATATTATTATAGTATAGGTACCTTACGATATCAGACGACCACTATTTCCATTAAACGTTTTGTTGGTCACGGAGATGCTGTTGATGTTGTTAGTGTGGTATAGTGTAATATTATAACTAAGCTGGACAATAATTGGCTTAGACCAAACACATAATCCCCACCCACGTTTAAAAAACTCGTATTTTAAATTTTCCTTTTGCCTGTCTGTCTGTCTCTGTCTCTCTCTCTCTCTCTCTCTCTCTCTCTAATCTGAATTAACTGCATACCTGTTTGATTTTTTATCCATTAAATTTCCATTAAGACTAATAACAGTGGTCCGAATTAATGAGATAAACAACATAGAAAAATATACCGGAATAATCGCAAACGAATTTACATTTAAATAAATAAGAGGCATATTTAGTTTAAAATTAGTACATTGAGAATAGAAAACATATTCTGGAGTGAAAAATTATTTTTTTAATACGTTTTTATTTTAAATAGTAATTAGTGAAAATTGACTTTGGGGAATCAATTGGTGTTATGACTAATGCAAAAAAAAAAAAAAAATACTCTTGAAAAGCCTCTTTTTCGACAAGCAATTGGGTCAAAAACAGGTTGAACTGCTCACAGGTTAAAAACAGATTTAATGTAGCCGAACTGTACTTGGGTAAAAAAAGTTGACATTTGAAAAATGTTGTTCATCTTCCTTCCCACTTTTAGGCTTTGGATTGATAATAATTTTAATCATTAGTGCGGTTAAATATGAGATTTTTTAACATAATATAATAGCCATTTAAAATGCTTTTTCGCGCAAAAACAATTTGGCTAAAAACAAGTGCAATTCAACCTTCCCTTAGTATGCAGGCCCATATGATTGAAATGAACCACCATTGGAAACATTGTGCAGTGTGATTTTCAAACATACTTTTCCAGTGTTTCCTTAATAATGAAAAAATTTAATTTTTAATATTGTTTTTTTTATTATTTTATTTTTTTGAAACATATTAAATAAATAAATTTATTGTAGTAGCCTTATGGCATACTGTATTTATCTTTGTGATTTTCATTTTTTTTTTATAGTTAAATTTTTTCCGCGATTATTTAATTGAATCAATAGTATAAGAAACATAAGCATTTAAAGTTCTGAATTGACAGATAATTCTTTTGTATCTCTTATTCCTCCCCGCGGTTACTATAAGTTTTAAATATTTACATTTCTTAGCATTTATGGTTCTATAATAAAAATATATATTCGATATCGGCGTTAACAGTAAAGACCAATATTGTTTGTAAACAATATTCTCTTTCAGAATATGAAGTTGAAAAAAAAGTTAATTGCTATTAAAAAAAAAAAAAAAAAATGAAAACTTTAAAAATCACCATAAAAGAGAAAATTTAGAAATGTATTTCATTAATTTATAATTTGATTACCTAGTATATTCGACTGCAAATAAAAAAGTTAAAATCTATGTATAATATTACGTACAGCAAGTTAATGAAAAAAATTCACGTTGTAGGTGTACCTATATTATATTATGTAAATATTATTTATATTACACATAAAGCTTCACAATTAATACACAGGGTTTTAAGACGATGATTATACTTATTTTTAACTCGGTATTGCTTAATATAATGTACCAATTAATTAATTTTTGTTTCCTAAAATGTGCGAGCAAATGTATTTAAAATTAATCTGTTAAATTGTTTAGAAATAATTTGAGTTGAGTTCTTAAATTTTTCGTTTTCAATAGATTGAAAAAGTTAATATAAATAATATAGTGACCAAGTATTATCTCATTAAAAAATGCAACAACGTTTTTTATAAATGAATATTATTAGTATTTTAAAAAGTTTGCTTTAGTTATAAGTAAAAAAAAAAAAAAAAAAAATGTGGTGGATTGTAGTACATACATATTAAACGTGTTGTTTTAGTAATATAGAGATATATGGTCTAAAGAAAACTTAGGAACTATGATAAAAGACATAGTGTATCGTTTGTCATTTGATTATATTTCATCCTGATGACTGACGTTTTTAAATTAAGCAATTATCACCGAAAATTCTGGAAAAAGGTCCACCTGTCAGACAGCTACCAATCTTTGTATCGTTCCCTACTCATTTTGTGTGTTTCATCGCACAGCCCCTATGAATCATTTTTCATTGCCGGGTCATCGTCGCCATCGTTCAATGATGCCCGGGATTTTTTTTTTATCCATTTCCTGAACGGGGACAATACCCTAGTCCCAACACAATTACAAATTCACCCCTCACACCTCTACTCTCTGAAATCACCCTGTCATCTATTTTCAAGTACCGAAACACCATGATAACTATGCAGGAAATAACTCGATTTGCATTTTTTGATTCTGGTACAGTCAGTTATATTTAATTTGCTTGTCACGTTTAATCGACCGAAATTCAAATGTAAAACAGACATCGTGAAGACATTTTTGTATTTTCTTATTTTTTTTTTTTTTTTAATTATTTTTATCTTGAAGTTTGTTCAACTAGTAATAAAGTCATACCCAAATATTTATTGTTAATTATATAAATTATTTAATTAATCATGATATATGATACAATTATTTTAAATTATTATTTGCTTATAATATGTTCAGTGTTAACATAATATAAGCTGTGAAGTTTACAAATATAAAAGTTATGAAAGTTGAGAAACAATCTCCAGCATCCATTTTTTATAAAACATCATACTCTCGAGCAGAATTCAAAGAAGCTGTTGTGATTAGAAGGAAAAAAAACTGTAGCTGATGAGTTAAAGAAATAATTTTCTGCAAACCAGGGATCTCAGAGAAGAAAAAATAAGACTTATTATATTTAGTTAGGAGAAAATTCATACCAAACTTTTATAAACCATATTATGAACAATTTATAAATAGTCTGTGATACTATAATATATTAATCTTATATATGTTAATTCATCCATAAGTTTAAAAATTATGTTTTTATTATTTAGATATTGTGATGTTATGTTCCTGAACTAAAAGGTTTTCTTATGTTATACATTTTAAAGAGTTAAATTTCTGTTACTTAAAGTTTAAAACATTGTTATAATTATAATTAATTAATTGGAATTTTTTACTGTTTTTGAGTTAATAAAGTTGAAGCATTTATTATATAATTTGTGTTATTATTAATAATTACACAATGTCATTACTACAAATAATACATTAAATTAGGTACAAACTAAAAATAAAATTTTGTATTAACGACATATTACAAAATAACTCTGAACTAAAAATCAATCTTTGCATCAATAGTGTCATAAGTTTAAAAACTTAAACTAACACCTAATTTTATAATAATAATAATATAGCTGTAAGTGAAAATTGAAAGCATGAATATAGTGTATTACAACACTCTACTTCTATAAAAGTAAGTTTCTAAAGCAATGTAAATATTAAACATGATTTTATTATCATCTCATGGTAAATGCAATTTTCGAATTCGTTTCGTGTAAAATCATGTTTTTCATGTTATGCCGTTGTCGTTAACTTATGGATGCCTGAATACAAATTTTACCCAACAGGCAATCGGAATTTGACTTCCACGCAAATGTTGGTTCAACTCTCAATGAATCAATATTGTACTCGTATATGTCATCTGAAAATACTTTTTTTGATAATATGGTATATTTAAATGTTTAGGATAGCGTCATTGTGGTGTATAAATATTTTGATGTTAGTGTGATTTTTTTTTTTTTTTTTTGCGTTTGACATTCCAGGTAATATAATAAATAATTTAAAACTGTTTGTTTTTTCCCTATAAAAAATCATTTTTGTATTCGTTGACAATAAACTCGTTGACACTTTTTTTGTTTAATGAAAAACGCATTACCTTCCACCAGGACCAGGAAGTTTTTTGGTGCCCTCGATCGTTATTAAAAATTCAAATCCCTTTGTATGTTTCTCTTGAAATATAAACGTATGTATATATATATATATATTATACATGTATAATAATGTCCACGTGTATATTATTATATAATATGTATGTGTAACGTCAGTCGAGCACGTCTGTTTGTCTATTTTATTATTCCCCCCCCCCCTAAAAAACAAATTCCGTGCTCCATATTTTTACAAAAAGCCGAACAAATGGTTTGTAAAAAATATACTCTTGTTTTCAACCCTTTTTCGCTTGTCTCTTACGCCACGTTTTGTTCAACCCCTATATTATTATACTTTATTTATATTGACACCGCTGTTACCGCCATCAAACTGAGTGTTTAATTTATTTATTTTACAAGTTTACGTTAAGAATTAGCATTTCTATTATGCAAAAATAATGAGAACATCTTTTGTTTGACGGCGTAACCTGCTTATAATGATGTATATTCCGTTTGTATAAAAAAAAAAAAAAAGTAATTGGTATACCTCTACACTCAATATGATGGTTGTCAAATTAACAAATATCTAATAAGTATAAATTGAATGAACATAAAATATAATGAAAATAATGTTAATTTTGATTGTAAATTAATATTAAATTTCTTTGTTAATTGTTTTACATTTATTTAATACCTACGTATGATTACAAATATGTTTAGTTTATTGATTTATTTAAAAAACTTTTATTACCTGACATTGAGATGAATTAACGTGAATGTAAGTTTTAAATTTTATTTAGGTATTTCGTCATTACCTATAAGTGTAAATTATATTTTATATATATATATATATATATAAATTATGTTAGCTGTTATGTAACGATTATTTGAAATATTTTGTATTTGCTACTTCTCATCCCCCCCCCCCAATACCATAATTGGATAAACTTTCAAGAATAAGAATATTTAATACTTTTTACAAAAGAACATTTTTTTTTTTTTTTTTTTTTTTACTTTTATATGTGTTTTATTCACATACATATATATTTCGTTTGTTGGAGTATTTGTAAACCTTTCGTGTTTACTCTAGGGTCTAGATATAATCTTTTATGTACATAATGCGTTCACACAAAAGTCCGTACAAACGCATCGACACAATAATATCGTGTTTGCGAGAGCGCGTTTAATCGCTTTCCATATGGACACGTTTATTGTCCACCAATATATAATAATCTTCTTAAAATAAATCTGCTCCGTCGCAATGACACCTGACAATCGTTCACATATTATATGTCTCGAATACTCAACAATTTCATGTGTAAGTTCCATTCATCCCCTATTCTGTCTATTTCCTGTATCTAGTATAATTTGTATAGAATCTAAAATATATAAAAGAAGGCTAGGTACAAATTTTTATTGTAAATATATACTTATTTCTATTCGTATATATGTATATATATATCAGTTCTATGATATTAAAATTAAGATATTATCTTAAAAATACAAAAAAAAAAAAAAAAAATTGATTTTTAAAAATAAAATAAAATGAACTGTTGCAGTAAAGTGTTAAAATATTTATCAATGTAATGAATTACTGATAAGTAATTACGAATTAACATGGGAATAATTATTTGAATAATATTTTAATACATATTTGGTTACCCAGGTACTCTAGATAGTTTCAGAATAAATGTGTGACAATCATAATAATATATAGTAATGAAAATTTCATTTCATATAACATATTTACATTTTAATGATCAATGAAGATTTCAAGTCATAAAAAATACCTAGCTTTGTTGTACTGACTTTTAAATATTACTTGTGTATTTTTGTTCTAATGGAGGATTAAAGAAGTCTTGACATATTTAAGTATACACTGTATTGTGTTCAATATATACTGTTAAATTTTAAAAATAATAACGAAGAATTTTATACTTTTATTACAGTATTCACGTTATTTGTGCATATTTTGATATTACTTTTTTTAAATTAAATTCATTTTCAATTATTTCACAGCCAATGTTCTTAGGTTATTTATATAGATAATAAAACGTAGATTATATTTATTTTGAATAAATATTACAATTAGGTGGTCGGGTATTGTTTTTAAGTGTATTCAATATAGTTTGGTATGTATATAATATTATATACATTTATAATAATATTTTTTCTGGTAAAAATATATCAGCTACAATATCATCGCACACTGCAAACACTCGGGAAGCTCTTACACACAGGATTGTATTGCGAATTAAATTTTGCAGCCGCAACAGCGCAGCGGCGGCAACCACACAGTGTAGTAGTGGCACACGGTGGTCCTCTAATCCCAATTAAATTGCGTCCGGAACTGCGCGCCAGCGCGTGCTGCTGCGTCCCCGGGGGAATAAAAGATGTGGAGAGGAAAAAAACAACTTCCATCGTCGTCGTAACCACGCGCACACAAATTCAAAAACCTCTCTTCCTTTCTTCTTCTTAAAATTCGCCTTATATACACACACACACACATACACACACACACACACCTCCGGAAACGTACGTGACTTCGATATGTATGGCACCTATATAGGACACGATACAACACGTCGAGTTATTATTGTTTTTCATACTACACTCACCCCGTATATCCTTCCGTGCGAACATGTACGAAGCAAGTCTCACATGTTAGCCATAAGGAGATTGAAACGAAAATAAACCCCGAGCGTGTGTTAATTAAGTGAAAAATGTATGTCAAAACAAACGTCTACCATTGAATATAATATGTCGCCGTGTGGTACGCTATATTTCACTGTTTAATTAACTAGAGGGCGAGAAGGACGTTTGTTGACGACAGCGAAACTCGTCAGTGTCGTTGTTGTTGGTATTTATTTTTTATTTTTTTTTAAATTACACGAAAGCCAATAATGGAGACGTCTCCCTGGCAACGCATGTTTCCACGCGCCATTTACGATTGTCACTGTATATTTGTGTTTTTTTTTATTTTTTTTTTATTCTGCATCTTGTAAAATGTGGCGGTGCTGGTTATTCTTGTCGCTCAAAGCAATTAATTAATTCCGAATCCACAAAATTCTGAAATGACTTAATTTAGATTGTAAAGTTACGTAATAATCATAAACATGCGATATTCTATTTTTCACAATAATTAGTCTCAAACAAACTATGGAATTTATCTTTCTGCTGTAGCGTTGTTGGTACTTATAAAAATGTTAGTAAAGCACTTTTTTTTTTTCTGTGTACTCGTATGTATTTCAACACTTCCGGAGTATATATTTTGTAAGTTTAATATGGTTCAAAATACATTAGTTTCATAAAAGCATGATTTAGTTATTCTTTCTAATTCTAAAGTATCTAAAATATTTATACTTAGGATAAAATATTATGTAAATAAGTTTTTGAAAATCAATGTTTTAGAAATTATAATTTACTCATAAGTATGTTTTTTTTTTTTTTTTTATTTAGAAAAAATACTCTGAAAAAGTATTGTAAATTGTATATCCCCTTAGTTTGTCTGATAAAATTCGTTTATCTGTACCTATGTTTTATTTGATGTAGTTTATTAATAGTTTTTCAGTAAAAATTTGATTAGGTGCCTTTGACAACAACGAGATAAATTAGCTTCACGAAAATCAAATATTTTGGCTAAACTTTTAATTGCGAATGTAATTGGTATAAATTAAAATATATATATATTTATATATTGACAAGTTTTGTGGGTATATTTAATATACTGAAAATGTATTGTCTCCTTTACATATTTTAAAATGCATGCAAAATTAATATTTACATGACTTGAAAATGTTTTATTCGTCCTTAATCGTCCTTAAGATGACGTTGTACCCGTATTTGCCTAATCTCATGAACAATATTGCAAAATTACGATACTCAGAACATCAATTTTAGCATTTACGTGGATTTTAGAGCTTGAAACCTTATTATCAAAATCAAAGAGAACATATTTAAATATGATATGTATATATCACACCCGACAAAGATTTCACAAGGTTTCGAGTATTACATTTTTTTTAAAAAACCAGAACTTCTTCATACTTACCAAAAGTGGTATGATATCCCTCGGAAATATTGTTCTTTTTAATTTTGATAATAAGTGTGAAAGCTCTAAAATCAACCTAAACGACACAATTAATGTTCTGCGTGACTTAATTTTGTGCTGCAGTGTATGTTGGATGGACGAAAACCACAAATGCATATAACGTTGTCCTATTAAATAAAATGTCATTCTCATAATATTCCAAGTATAAAATAGGTTAAATGTAAAAATAGTTTGTAATTATGACTTTCTTTTAGAAAATATTATTGAAGTGTAGGAGATTTTGGCTATACAATGATGTATTTTTTTCTTAAATTAATTATTTTTGTACCTTATTTTTTTTGATATTTTTTTATCTTATTGAATATTAAATTTTAAATCCGGTGAAAAATGTTCTCCGCTCAATAATTACCATGTTTATGTACTTATATTTCAATTTTTATCATGACTATAAATTATTTTTACAAACGTAAGAGTTACGCTTGGAGTTACGTCTCTTATTGTGAAAATGAACAAATTTATATATTATTATGTTATTATTTTATAACATTAATTTTGTAATTTCTTGTTTTATATGTTGAAACGTGTATGTAAGCGGAATTATAAATCTTTCTACTTAAACATTTATTTTTTTTTAATAATGTTTGGTCAATTTCTATTAATTAATTAATACTGTTTTTTTTTTTATAAAAAAAAAAAAAAGTTGTCTTTTAAAATGTTAAAATATATCAAAATTGGTTGTTTTATATTTAATGAAATAATTACTATGATTATTTTGTTATTATTCTTACACTAATATTGTTTGTGACTTAAAAAGTTTAACCTATCACAGTGGAGTGTTGTATTCACTAAAACCTAGTAAACAAAAATATTCCCTGAAATTCACTGAGAATCGATTTCCGAAAGTAATGATTTATTTTTGCTTTCAGGCACGTAGCCTGGATTTTATTTCGAGGAAGTTAAAACAAATTCCTGCTTTTCCCTTCCTTGAGTAAATATCAGACATATGATTTCAAAACACGTTGAAACAATATATATATTTTTTTTTTTTGCTTAAATTGATTTTAGATTAAATTGAGGATGTCTATTGATTGTAAAATTATGGAATTTCTATTGTTAAAATGTGTTAGGTATGTTTTAGATTCTGAGCAAAGCAAAGAAGTTAGTCATTTATAATATTGTTCATTTTTTTTTTTTTTTTTTGTGAACTCTTTTTGAAATCCGATTTACCTCTTAATGACACTTTAAAGAGGTCATTTTTCCAATTTATCAATTTTTTGGAGGGAAAACTATCCAAAATTTTACAAAAAGGACTCCTATGGAATCCCACAGAATACCTATGGTGTGAAATATGTCCGGCTTTCTTGTCTTTACTTTACTTATCTCCATTTTACTTCTCCACGCTCTACTAGTATAAGTATCAGCTGTATATAGTAGGATTTTATTACATTTTCAGGTTTTAGAGTTGAAAACTTCAAATTCTTTTAAAATAGAAATAATCAATTTTTTTATAGTAACTGATACATCCGAAAATGCATAAAAATCTTATGGTCAATTTATTTATACTAAAGTTATTCAGCGGGAATTTCATTAAATCTGTGTCATGAATTTATATGAATAAAAATAGTATATAATTAGATAGACGTAAAAGCAATAAATGTTCACTAAATTCATTCATTAATGGCGCTAGTAAAAAAATATTTTGTGTAGGTAGTGATTGTTGTGTAGGTAGAGTGATTTTGATATTTTTCAGTGTGATTACTATTCTATATTATGTATGCATTTGAGTATCCTTGTATAAAATATTGTCGTATTATATAGTATTATCTTAAAAATATATGAAAGAAAATTATGAAAAAAAACTATGAATTAATTTTGTTGAAAATACAATATTTTATCCAAAATGATCCTGAGGATATAACATTTAAAACTCTTTTTATGTCAGAAGTTATATATATATATATATGTTTTTTCTTCTTGTGCGTTTACTCTGATAATGCTTAAAGTATGCGGATACTATCCAATTTAGGATTCCACATAAATTGAAAATTTTGATTATTTAAAAACATTAAAACATTATTTTATTCATATAATAACAATAACGTATTCTAATATACGTTTTACTCGATACCCATTTTTTTTCATTTATATCATACATTTATAAAAATTAAGTTATAAGTATAAATTAGTTATAATTTAATAAAATGGACATTTCCTCTAAAATACCTAAATGTTTTTTTTTTTTTTCATTTATTATTTTATTAATAATAGAAATATAGAATTATATACTATAGTGATATATTTTGCCCATTTATTTATTTTAATTCTATAGTGTATAGGTCATTAACGTTCTGAGTTATTATTTGAATTTTGATATTTTTTGCTTATCTTGCATTTTCCTTGTTTTGAAATTATCGACAGCAATACACTAAATGTTATAAATAGGGTTAAAGAAAATATTGTATTAGGTTAAACTCGCGATAAATCATACAAGGTTGGTCAACGAAACTTTGGTTTGCTCATAGGGAAAGGGAGTCTCAAACCCGTCACTTTACATAACGCGTATAATGAAAAGCGGCCCGGGTGTGTAGTATGTAGAGAGTATGGAAAAGACGGGGTTTGGCCAGGAACACGTGTTACCCACTTGGCCGGTTTGTGATTAATGAATTATATTTTGGGTTCGCGGAAGGGGTACGTGCGACAGGAGTTCGGATATCTAACGTAATTAGAGTCGCCCAGGCTGAGGAAGTGACGCCCCCGAGGGAAATATATGTTCTGGTGGATAGGATTAGGAGAGGGAAGAGGGGAGGTATCGACCGCGTAGTCGTCGTCGTCGTCGTCGTCCGATATAATTTGTGCCGAGTGCTAGTAGAAGTTGTACGCAGGAAAGGAGGAAAAAATACCGAAATTAGAAAATATCCTATAGGGAATTTCATTCGGTGGTTTCAAAATGATATCCTGGAATTATTTGAAACGAGACACATTTTATACCGCGAATGATTGTTCGAAATAAAATAATATTATCCAACGCTGCTAATACTACTTTAATTTAAGGTAGGTAAAAGACAAAAATATTATGTTTTTTATTCTCATACGTTTTTGATAATAATATTATTGTTTTAAAATAAGTTTTATTTTATTACATACTTGTACGTGAACACAAAGAAGTAAACATCTAACGAAAATAGGAATGAAACTAAAACTAGATATAATATATACTGTTGTAAAAACTATGAAAATGTGGAAAAATTCGAATAAATTATAAAATAAACAACTGTTTATTGTTTATTTTCAATAAGTATCAGGTATGTTTTTTATGTTATTTATGCGTTTTTGAAATATTGTGAAAAGTTAATTCACGGAACTTTTAAAATTTCCTGTTATCTTTCTTTCTTTTCTGAGGAGTCAGTTTTTCTCGTATCGTTAATGTACATCATCTAAAAAGACGTGAAAATACGTTCAACTGCTTTTGAAAATACAAATACGTTTAAATAAACCTCACGTGTCGTTGGCTCTACAGCTTATGAACTGTGTGAAGTCATAGAATGAAAGGGCGTCGAGAAATTAACCGGATTTCAATAATTATTATTGTATTTATAATAGTTTTGTGATAATATGAACTATTATGGTACTGTAGTATATCCCACGACACAACAGTACTTATAGTACTTAAAAATACATATATATATTATACATTTATATACGAGATACCATTATAATCGCGCAAATATGGTACGAACGTTTTGCCCATTGTTTATCTTGAATCGTCGACCTGTGTGCGGCGGCGGCGCACAGTGGTTCAAATGAAATGATGTACAAAATAAGACTGGGGGGTAGAGGGTCGTGATCCCTTTTGGAAATCGGTGAGCAAATATTTGCCCCCGTGGGAAACGGGACAGATGATGACGATGATATGTTTGGAACTTGGTGGAGCTCAATATAATAACGTTTTGACAGAATGTGACTGCGTGTGATGTGTACAGGACGTTGGCCACCCAAACACCCAGTTTCACCGTCCGGAACAATTGTTTGTATTATAATAAACCCTATTCATAGATTTTTAATTACCTAAATAATGCTCAATACACTTAACTAAACTCAATAAACATTAACTTGAAAAGAGGACATTATTTTTAAAGTGATGTTAAAAACGTTTTTCAATTTCATAAAAATTCTGGTAATAGCATGTTTTACCGTTTTTTGTTAATATTTTGACAAATTTTCTGCAATTTTGAATAAAGTATTGAGAAATTTGAGAAATGACCCATTTCAAATACCATCTGGATGTGATTTTGGGTCTATAGAGTTATTGATCAAAAATTTTGGATAAGTGTTTATAGAAAGGGGAAAAAAAATGAAACATCATTATAAGTTCATAAGGTCCTTCGCTCTGCTCTGAGTCTAAAAATTGATGAAAATTTCGTTTTTTGTTTGCTTATAGTGGTTGTGTAGGTGGTAGGTAATTTGGGCAAATTTCGCAGTAGAAATAATTTTTTGTTGTACGGATTATAATACATTTCTTTGCAATGAGTTATAAACTCGAAAAGAATATTGAGTGACAGAAAATTCTTCAAAATCAAAAAGCCCTCGTTAGCAATCACTACTTTAAAAGGATACGTTTATAGAATTAGGTTAGTTCGCGTATATATTTGATGACATTTTCTGCTCGTCTCATTTTCATACCACTCAGCAATTATTATAATAACATATTAGTCGATAATGGGCGAATAAAACGCGCACGTTCATACAAGCGTAGGGCATCATAAAAATACACACATTAGAATAATAATATATTACAAGCGTACACTGTCCGCCGCGTGAGTCGTTTGTTCCCTTCCCCCCCCCCAACAAATATCACTACTACACGCATATCGATCCTTGCACGTATCGTACTCGTATATTACAATAATATAATATATTATGTATACACGGGGTAATATATTGTGCGCGCGTTTTATTAAAATAAAAAACAAAAGCAAAAAAAAAAAAAAACAAACCATAACACTAAAAAAAAAAAAAAAACACCCGACAGGGCCGACATTCATCACCGGCGAGGTTTACGGGGTCGGTGGTGTGCGTGCGTGTACGTGCGGGTATGTGATTATTATTATTATTATTCGTATGTGCTTGGTGCGTCACATATACACTTTGCATACAATATGTATATGTACTAGAAGTCCCGTTCCACTAATAATAATATTAATAATAATAATTAATATCAAAATGACATATCAATATTTTTTAATATGGCTTCTTATAGGGATTAATCCAATTTAAAATTTGATTTCATTAATTAAAAAAAAAAAAATTAGAATTCACTATTTGAAAATTCCAAAATAAGAAATTTAACAAAATTTAATGAAAATTGATTGAAAATTGATGGAGTTTAGAGAAATTTATGTCTTTGATATCATAAAAATAATAGTTGTTAGCAAAAACATCTACTCTCTAACTAGGTCAATTTTCACTAAATTTCGATAATTTTAGATTCTGAACAAAGTGAAGAAGCTAGTGTTTTTACAATGATGTTTATTTTTTTTTTTTATTTTTTTTTTTCTGTTAACACTTTTTCGTATAGAAATACTTGTCCAAAAGTTTCGATCAATAACTTTTTGAAACCGGATTCGCCTCTAGATTGTACTTTAGAGAGGTCATTTTTTGA
>JAIPRM010000397.1:10783-58545 GCA_025469315.1 Stegophylla sp. TES_Ste_2020 | reverse complement strand
TTTCAATTTCTCAATTTTTCAATTTTTTTTTTTTTTTTTTTTTGGAAAAAACTACCCAAAATTTAACAGAAACGACTCGGAAACCATCATTTTTTAATCCGAATTTTATGAAAATTTAAACATAGATAGAAAATCATATAAGAGAGATTTTGGCGCAGGAAAATTTAGAAAATGTAAAAAAAAATTTTGGACATTTTTCTAACATTTTTTTTTCGTATTTATTTTTTATGTTATTAACTTCCCTCGTTCAGAATCGTTTTATTGAAGAAATGATTTATCGTTTTTTAAAATTAAATACACCCGTCATGAGAATCGAACCCATCGTGCGAAGAACACCCATCGTGCGAAGTATGTCCGGCTTTTTTTTCCTTTGTATATTAGATAAAAAAATAATAAAGAAATGTAAAAAGTAAAGCAAAGTAAAGTATAGACAAAAAAGCCGTTCATACTTCGCACCACGGATATTCTTCGCTCTTCGGGTCAAATACTCTTGGTGGGTGTGTAGAATTAAAAAAAAAAAAAACGATAAATCATTTTTTAATAATACGATTCTGAACGATGAGAGTTAATAATATAAAGAACAATAATAGTCGTCATTTTTAACACGCCCATCAAGAGTAACTGACCCGTAGAACGAAAAATAACCAAATATTAATGGGTTCGATTATGACGTTATGGATTTTAATAAATTTAATTAACACTAGTTATGCTAACGAGTAACGATTGTTGTTAATAATATTATATTTTATAATCTAAAATGAAAATAGTCTTGGTAAGAAGTCGTTACTCGTATCAGTTTATTATATTGTTAATTATAAAAAATGTGTAATTACCAAATAATTATCGATTAAAAATATGTCCATTGCATATTATCAATTAGAATCCCGGTTAACTGGTGAAGTTTAAGAAAAATATGATAGTATTGTGCATGAGAGATCAAAGGTCGTAAAAATGAAGAATAAAAAAAAAAAAATAGTAATAAAAATAATTTGTCAGGTGTGGGGTTCGAACCCACGCTCCCGTTTGGGAACCAGAGCTTAAATCTGGCGCCTTAGACCGCTCGGCCAACCTGACGCGTGTATCAATGTAAGAAAATAGCGTTATTTAAAAAACATTTTTTAAAATGGTGATCGAGTAGATTGAAATTGATAGATTATAAAATGTTCTGTCGACAAAAACAAAGTAGACTTACATTATGTTTTCGTAGCAGACAGATTTTATGATTTTATAAAATAATATTGATTCAGTGCCAGATTAAACATTTGTGGGCATCTACAAAATTATTTTTTACAAACGTCTTTTACTCTACTACCTATTCGATAATAATTAAAATAAAAAGCTTTTAATAATATCCAACTAATATTAATAAAGGAAATTATGTTTATTAAATAAAATTCAATAACAGAAAAATACACGCACATTAATTAGTTTAAAAGTAAAAAATTTTAAAAATTTTCAATTTCTCACAAAAATTCTTATATAAGTTTGCATTGTTTAAATGTGTAAATTTTATTTAGTATTTATGAATTTATGTATTAATATCGAAAACCATGGATATGCACGAATTATCTACGAAATTTTACCATGTATGTACAAAATTTGTATATTATTTTTTGAAAACTCGGTTCCGTGGAAGACCGGCAGATAAACGACAGTTTACTGTATAGGTATTGTATAAAACAATTTAAATTTCCATCTAAAGCTGAATTCTAATACAAAAATTGCTGATTGAAACATTTGGACAAATATATTTGTACAAAAAAGTGTTCACATAAGGGGAAAAAATAAACTTCATTGTAAAATCATAAACTTTTACACTCCACTCAGAAACAAAACAACAACAAAAAAAAGTTTATTAAAATAGTTCCCAGAACTAGAGGCAAATGCGGTTTCAAAAAGTTACTGATCAGAGACTTTTGGACAAGTAAATCCATACAAAAGTGTTCACAGAAAAAAAAAATAAACATCATTGAAAAAACACGAGCTTCTTCACTTCATTCAGAATCTAAAATTTAAGTGGAGGTGAAAATATTTTATTTCACATAATTATTATTATCAACAAACTACTCTTTTTTTTTATATTCTGAACGAAGTGAAGAAGTTAGTGTTTTTACAGTAATATTTCTTTTTTTTTTTTCTGTATACAATTTTTAGTATGAATCTACTTGTCCAAAAGTCTTCATCAGCAACTTTTTGAAATCGATTTTGCCTCTAGTTGGTACTTTAAAGAGGTCATTTTTTGAATTTCTCAATTCTTCATTTTTTTTCTTTTTGGAAAAAAACTACCCAAAATTTGATAAAAAAAAAAAAAAAACTAAGAAACCATTTGATTCAATTTTTCTGAAAATTTAAACATAGATAGACAATGATATGGAAAAAAATTTCAGTGAAAAAAAATTTTTTGAATATTTTTCTCATTATTTTTTTTCCTTTTCTTTATTTATTAGATAAAAAAAAGTAAAGTATAGACAAGAAAGTTGGACATACTTTGCACTACGGATATTCTTTGCTCTTCGAGTCAGATACTCTTGGTGGGTGTGTTGAAAATTACGACTATTATTATTTTTATATTATTAACTTCTATCGTACAGAATTGTCTAATTGAAAAAATAATTTATTGTTTTTTTTAAATTCTACACACTCACCAAGAGTATCTGACCCGAGAAGTGACGAATATCCATAGTGTGAAATATGTCCGGCTTTCTTGTCTACACTATACTTTACTTTTTAACAATATTGATGTTAAGATTAGCGGCTAAGATTTTTTTAAATTCTTCAATTGCACTTTCAATTAATTAGGTATCCTCTTATATATCTTATCTCTTATAAAATCAGTATATACTATGCTCCCCCTTGACAAATATTCATACAGTGCCCATGAATATACCTATTATTATGTATGTTTTATTTATAAAACTAAATAAACTCAGTATCAAATACATTTTACTAATTAGAAATATGAATTTTTGGGAAACAATTTGAAATTGAGAAAATCAGATTCAAAATATTATTTTTGAGAAAAAATTAACAGGGAAAAGCATTTTACAACTATACCTAATTACCTAATTATAATTAATACTTTTAAATGGTACTGAGGATTAAGAAGATTGGGACGTGCGTGAAAAAGGGTACATTAAGAATCTTGTGTACTTGGTTATAAAAATCTTAAACGAACTACTGTTAGTACTTTTTTTACAAACTGTAGAGATCACTTAGAAATATTATCCCAAGCTTTGTTCACACTGTGGGGGGGAAACATTTTGATAAATATAATATGGAATATAAATTTCAACCTATTCTAGATACTCCAAATCTTATGTTTTGTCCACCTAGAATAGCGTAAAAACCATTTGTTTGAATATTGTTTATCTACTATAAACTCATTGTATGTTTTCAAATATTACAGGACATGTAATTATTTCCACTTATGATATTATAACACAAACTATTTGCATTAATAATTATTATTGAAAGTAAATCATCCACATTTTATATTACTTTTTAATTGGAGCAATAGCAATGCAACATAAATACATCTCTTTTAATAATAATATAAGCATAAAAATAAAATTATTAAACTTTGAATCAAATATAACTGTTCTTTAGTAGTATTTGAGATCAAATTACAAAACAAGTATTGATGACTTTCCTATAACACTAAATCTGAAATTATAATACATTTATCACAAGTTTCTACACATTATTATTCATACTGGGTTCGATAAACAAAATCAGTGTAATTTATACTAATGTAAAACAATAAATATTTTTCGATTTAACATTGATTAAATACATAATCAATGACTTTACATTATAATATATATATATATATATATAAATAATTATAAACATAGAAATGTATGTATGCTCAATGGTAAGAAAAGTTGGTTTTGAAAATAAATAGTATTTAAAACAAATATGGATTATAATAACACATTAGTCAAACAGTAAGTTATTATATCCACAAAAATAATCATAATAGAAGTATATTACAGTATTTACATAAAACATAAACAATTTGGAAATCGATAATATTTTTGGATACAAAAGCCAAAAGGCTTTTGTATGATTGACGATCATTTACCAACACGAACATATGCATCATCAATAAGTTCTTCATCCGTAATGGAAGGAGATGCGGAATGTGGTGAAGGTGCTAATAATGGGGAAGGTACAGGTGATTTCAGAATGTGTACTGATACAGATGGTGTTGTCGCATACGTAGTGACAGGAGTGACAGGCTTTTCTTGATAAACTAAATTATTTGGTATTTCCCCTTTTTTTTGAGAATAGTCCTTACACTCAGACATCTCAACAGTAGTATCAGCTTTTGGAGTGTGAAAAGAAATTAATGGCAAGTCAATTTTTAAGCTACTTAAAGCGGACTCTTTGGGTTTCAGTCTTTCATCAACTGTTGTTACCGTAATACCAGGTAATGAATTTAATCGCTCTGTAGTACTTTTTTTCTGACAAATATAATCACCCGGGTTATACTTTTTATCCACATCACACTTCTTAGCCAAATCCATAGGTTTTGAAGTATCAGCTTTTGTTTCAGCACATCTTTTTTCATCAGTATTTGCTCTAGCAGAAAGTTTAGGAATTTGGAACTTACTTGTATCTAATTTATGTTTTATAATGCTTTCCACAGGATTAACTACTTTCATAGGTTCTTCGTCTTTTGATGTTGGACTAGACTTTCTCATTTCAGTCCTAGCAAAAATAGATTTGGTATCACTTCTTATTTTACCTGACCCAGACTTCACTTTAGTGACAGTGAGATTTGATTTATTCTTTGGTATACTAAATGGTTGTTTTGATTGGGAAGAACTTGGACCAGCTTTTGGGACAGAATATCCAGGTTTTTTACTATTTAAACCACTAGAACTTCCAGGTTTTTGGCTAGGTTTAGGAGAACCAGCCAGCAAACTTTTTTGTTTTGATTCTTTTGTTCTCGTTTTATTAATTGTTATTTTCATACCGTCAGAACTATGTTTCACTTGATACGATTCAGGATTTTTCATGTTTATATTTGTATTCAATGTCATTCCTTTATCAAAAGCTTTTGGAGTTAATTCTTTAATTTTGGGTACTTCAGAATCAACAGAGTAATGCTGAGCAGTTTTGTCTTTGGATAATCGGTCAATCACAGCACTTAACTTGCGGCACTTCATTTGCGCCTTATTTGGTTCTGGGAGGACAGGAGTACCAAGATCTTCAATATCGCTCTTTTTAATACTCGATTTTGAGCTTTTAGGACTTTGACTCAGTGAAGAATTACTAGATGCATAATTTCGTTTTTCCTTGTCCTTAGAAAATTCTTTACTTTTTTGTTTCGACTCATTTTTTGGACTGTGTACAGACATTTTTAGAGCAGACAAACTTGGCTTACCCGAGTTTGATTTTGGTGAAGTTACTGTATACTTATTAGAATTAGGCAACGATACACTGCTTATAGATAAAGTAGGGGATGTACTTTGTTTTAATTTCTGAGCCGTTCCCAACTTCATCATCATGGTACTTGAAGGTAACTGATTTGAAGCATAGTCACTTGGTGATGATGAACGACTGGAATCAGACATTTTAAGAGACCCAGAATGTTTTTTTATTTTTTCTGGTACACTGGTGTCAGTCTCCAATTTTCTTTTTCGTTTCTTTTCTACTTTACCATCAATATCCTTTTTGCTTTTCTTAGACTTCTCTTCAGCTATAGTTTTTGCAGAAATTGGAGTTATTGTAATAGAACTTGGTACATTTGGTATGGGTATAACTTCAATATTTGGTCTCCTATCCACAGTTACTTGTGGTAGTAGTTGTGGAGATGGGATAGAGCTCAAATCTACAGCCGTTATGCTAACAGAAGGAGATTGATGGAGTTTATCAGCTGAAATATCTTTTTTATCTTCATCTTTCATTGAAACTAGGGCCACATCTTTAGAAGTCATTTTAATAAATTCTTTAACATCATTTAGATCATGGAGATCTGGACCATCATCATCCATTTCAAATAATGATTGGTTAGACTGTTCAACATCTTCATTGATAGCATCAAATTCTCCAGAAACTGTAGAGCTACTTTTTTCTACAGAATCATCACTAGATGTTTCTATAGCTACTTGACCTGTGTCTGGGGGAGGTTTCTCATCTTCCCCTTTTCCATTGTCGTCGGCTAGTATGCTTAACAGTTCTTCAGTTTTAGTAGGAGAATTTTTAGGATCAGGTGGATCTTCTTGAAGGCTGGCATCCCTAAAAGACGACTGCTCTTTTGGTTCTTCTTGATCAACATCCATCGGAAATTGATTAAAATCCAGGTCAGGCAAAAATGAAGGATCGGAAATATATTGGTCCAAATCCCTTTGAATCATAGATGCAGGAAAACAATCAAGAGAACTAGCTCCATCTAAAGGTTCAAGTTTTACATCTAGATCTGATGAAAAATCTGGACCAGCTGATGGGTCGGCAAAGTGCTGATTTAGATCAGAGCCATCTCCTAAGCTATTTGATCCTCCAGTTCCAGATAAATTGTTTTTTATATTGATTTCAAGATTTTGTTGATTTTCTCGTTCCCAGGTTTGGATAAGACTTCGCATAGTGATTGGAATAGAAAAACATCTGAAATAATATATTTTTTTAATGAAAATAAAAAATTTATGTAATATTTTATGCTCTAACCTTTGAAGTACTTTGCTAGCAAATTCAGGTGAAGTTAAGACTGATTCTCCATTAGTTTCCGATGATGATGTATAAACCTGACACTGTAGTCTAGATATATCAGATAGATCAAATTCAGCAGTAGCCAAACTCTCTTCAATTGGGTGTTCAAATGATACAACTAAATGTTGCCAAGACATCTCTTCATATGCAGCAATTTCAAATACAGTTGTATTTAAAATTTCTAAAATTTAATCAGCTTTAAATAAATGTGATTCAAATTAATTGTACAACAAATATTACCCTGTTGACATTCTGGACGTACACATGAGCGAATCAAACAGTTGAATAATGCTTGTTGTCGCAGATAGGCTATAATTCTAGAAACTTGGGATGGATGGGTAAATTTTATATTTTGAATAAATACCCCTTTTAAATTTGAATCAGTTAAAAAGTAACAATGCTGTTGATCTGGCAACGTCTGAAATAACAGTTATTATAAATATTAAAAACACAATTTTTGCTACTGAAGATATAATTATAAAATTACTAAAATATTATTAATTCACTTAATAATATAACAGTTACAGAAAGTTAGAATAACAGTTCTCAAGTGATCAACACTGTATGGAGTCTATATTTTGAAATTATAAGGAATTACATATAATACTTTACAAGACAAATAGAACTAATTGCATTGATATAATTGAAAGATCCAACATTACATTAAAATATAGTAGAATATATTTCTATAAGTAAAATCAAAATGACAATGGTCTAGCACTCCTAGTAGTGTGTCCAGGAAGTGGGCTCGGTAGACATGTGCACACCCATATTTTTTGTATGGACCTGGCCTTTCTTGGCTTAGCTGAGTTATAAGGTTGCAAATTTTTCAATTATTTAATAAAATATTTTATTCACAGGACATATTCATAACCTTATAGGTATTCTTCACTCATCAGATGGGATACACTTGTGGTTACGTTAATTTTAAGAAATAGTAAATACTTTTTTCAATAAAATGATTCTAAATGGAGCTTTAGTTAATATACAATATGATTGTCAGTTTTATAATAAAAAAGAGACAGAAAAACAAAGTTTTCGATGAGAAAATATATGTTAGAATAAAAAATTTTAAAAACATAATAAAAATATATCTCATTATTAAAAATTTTCTTTAAATTACATTCTATCAATGAATTTTTAAGAGTATGAATTAAAAAGAAGAAAGTTTTAAAGGTGTTTTAGTGTAGTTATTTCCAAGTTATTGAAAACTATTAATAATTTCTAAAATTTACCTCTCTAAAGTACTACCTAGAGCTGAAAACTGATTCAAAAAGTTGGTGATCATAACTTTTGGACAAGTATTTCTATGTTAAAAAGTAAACACAGTATAAGAAAAAACAGATATTTGTGTTAAATATAACTTTTTCAATTTTTGTTGAATAAGTAGCGACCCCTTACCAAAATTTTGCGACCCCCAGGTTACACCTCTAGATTATTCTTAATAATTTCCCAAATGATATACTTCTTGATTGTAGTTAGGCAATTTAAGGTCAAGGAGTTAAAAATTAAGAATAATGTGATGTGATATTTAAGGTTATTAGCACTAAGATCAATGTTATCAACCAAATTGCAATTTACAAGGTAACTAATTTTTTGAATAAAGCTTCATGTGTTTTACATTTCCGCGATAAAATTATATAACTCTATAATACAAATTTTATTTTTTTTCTTTGAAAATTTAAACCCTCATTAAATCTAAAACTTTCTTTTACCAAATTTTAAGCTCAGTGGACTGAATTTTCAATTATCAAGAGTGTACTATCATGCATATTATTATAATAAATATTTTTGAACTTACAACACTGAGAGGCTGTGAACTTGGTTCAATGATCATCTTAAGTAATGATCTAGGTGTTGACATTTCTAAATCCATTTCAATCACAGATTTTATATTCTCAGCTAATTGAAGGCAAATTGGCATTGGTTCATTTAATTTCAACACAAACACCGCAGGAAGAGTAATACTATTTTGTACAGTAAATGGCATAAACATGGGTGAACTAAATAAAAAATAAATGTATGATTTATGAATCTAGAAATGATGCATTATACGCATTCATAAACAGTGAATTACTTTAATCCACTAGCACTTCTAGTAACACTTAATAATGAAGTAGACTGAACATTGGTAGTGGTAGCTGCTTCAATACACACCGTGACATAACATCCAACATCAAGATTTTCCTTATCTAAAGTCATCATAGTATTATTTTCTACATCCAATAAATCATATGGAGAAACAAAAAAAATCAATTTCATCGGGTGTCCTAAAAATAATAATAATAATTATTATAATTTTTATATTATCTCGTTATTATAATTTAAATGTGATTCATGTACCTCCCCTTCTTGGTTTAACTACTCCCAAGGGTGTTTTATGAACCATTGATATTAGATCTTTATGGTACGTGTAATGTAATTGAGCGAAAGTTTCTAAATCTGTTTCTAAAGTTTGAAGAGCATTAAAAGCTCGAGACTTAATACTTTTATCTGCGTTCAATTGATAAATAGATGCTAATCCTTCAAGTTGGGATGTGAAATCAGCAAAATCACAGTTGGCAAGACTTTTGATTAGATCAGCACAACTCTAAAACAAAATTTCAAATATTTCAGTATATTTATTTATTCTTACATAAATACAAAAATTAATTAAAATATGTTTTAATCATGAAAAAGTATTTAAGAAATTGAAAAACTACCTAACAAAATCTAAAAAGTATTTTGCATTGTGAAATATGGTATTGATTAAAATCAAAAATTATAAATATAACAACTATGTATTTTTAATAATACATGCATATAGTACAGCAGAACCTTGATTATCAGTCTATTGATTGTCTTCCTCAGTTCACCATAAGGCACCACACCTGCGAAATACATCACACCAAAGACAAATGTCATATTTCCATATTATCTAATTGCCTTCAGTTTTATATTGTACTCAATGGAAATATCTGCTGAGTAAGCACAGAGCTATGCCATGAATGGGGCTAAGGCCCCCTTAGGGCATTCATTATGCCCCATACACTCCTCCTGGCACTAATATTTAGAGGGGCATAAAATAACCAGTCAATTTTACTTTTCACTATAAATTAGGAATGACGAAAAAAAAATTATAAGAAAAAAGTGATACAAGAATAAAATTAAAAAAAAAAAAAAAAATGTTTGCTAAAATATTTTTAATATTATTGTGTGCCTATATTAAAATTTTCATAAAGTTTAGATTAGAAAAAAATGTTTTAAAGGTATTTTATTAAATTTTTCTCAATTTTAAGAAAAACTATTGAAGATTTCCAAAAATGACCTCTCAAAAGTACTATTAAGAGCAAAATTCTGATACATAATGTTGCTGGTAATGACTTTTGGACAAGTATTTCTATACAAAAACGAGTACGCATAAAAATAATAATTAATAATAAATAAACATCATAGTAAAAACATTAGTTTCTTTGCTTTACTTGGAATCTAAAAAATAAGTCGAAAAGAAATATCAAATAAAGATTTTTCTAACGAGAAATTATTAATATTGCATTACTATAAGATTTTTTATACTATAATGACTGAAATGAAATGGCGTTTTGAAAAAATATTGGATTTTGAATTCTTATACTGTCATTCACTATCTAAAACACTAGTTGAAAAATTAAAGAAATGTGGAACTGACTTAGTAATAAAATGTGTTAAGAATATATGCCAAGAAATAATTATTAACGAAATATAATATTTTAAATATCAAACAAAAGCAATTTTAAAACCAGATGCACAAAATACAACTTTTTAAAATATTTGAAAAGTAATAAAATCATTCAAATATGATTCAATTTGTTGAAACTTGATCATTGAATGAAGATTGTATATTTGTATTTTACCATGCCTATTACTGTCATATCCAGAGAACGTTTCTTTAAAAAATTAAAAGTAATTTAAAACATACCTACAATCCACAATGTCACAAGAAAGATTAATAATATCAAGAATATTTTCAATAGAGAATAGAATAACAAACAATATTGATTTTGAAGACATTAATACATTTTGCTTCAATTAAGTAAAGAAAAATTAAATTTTAATCATAAATAATCAATAATCATAATAAAATAATGTTCACTGATGTCCATACAAATATTAATTTGTATTATTATTTTTCTTTATAGTAATAACTATACCATTTACTACTGTTTTATACTTACTTACTACCTATTATGTTATCGTTACAAAAATGCATAATAAAATATCATAAAAGTATACAAAAAAAAATTTTTAAATTAGCACAGCGCCAAATCGTAACACACGGCATTAAGTAAGTAGTTGATAATAGTTTGAAGGGGTAGATGAAGAAAATCATTGATTATAATTGCTCAACAGTCTCTGATTGAACATGTCATTTAGTTTATGTCATATATGTTTAAGTGTAATGTATATTAAATATACTTTACAGGTAAATTAAAATATTTAAAATAATATAGGTACACTAAATAAAAAATATACTTATAGAATGCAAATTTATAAAATAATAAATATAGTATGTACATTGTACATTCTTAAATGTTATGTTTCAAATTTTTACTTTAGAGTCTTTTCAATTATACGGATATGTTATAAATATTTCGTAAATATTCTATGTTCCATGACTGACAAAAAATCAAGGTTCTACTGTGCATACATATTATTTTAAAATTAAATGTAATAATAAATAATATGACTATATTTAAGACTAAAATGAAATTAAAAGTACATTTTCCCATTTTAATACTTTGTCTGTAAATATTTGTCATCATTTTCATCAATTTATAAAATAATTTTTTAGGAATACATTGAATTTTACTATTTCATTATCTTAAACATGACATTATGCTTAAAGGAAAATGCAATAATAAAATCATAAATAGATATCAATGATAAGAAGTCAACTTTAATTTGAGGATCAGTAGGTAAATAAAAACTCGAATATGTACAAAATATTGACTTGGCACCTGGATATATAAAAAATAAATAGTTAGAGATTTTTAAGTCTTATTAAAAGATAAAATACTGTTGCCTGTTTAATGTGAACTTTACTTGTGGTTCAGTTTTTCCATCATGATGAATTTTCACATCTCTTACGCCTCCATTATCTTCCAATAAAATTTCCAAATAAAACATATCTGAAGAAACAAATACGTCTTGAGCAGAAGGTCCAACAGTAAATTTTAATCTAGAATATATATATGAATATATAAATTAATAAATATCATCTTTAAACCATAATTTATTATTCTAGATAAATATTTATAATAAACAAATATAGTTACCCTAAATGTCTGCTTACACTATCCAACCGTTCAATCATTGTCTGCAATGTTGTTACCTTAATATTTTGTTGCAATAGATCAAGAGATTTTTGAACAAGACTTTTTTCATTTGGGTCAATATTAATACGTTTTTCCTAAATAATTTATAACATTTATTAGACTAGATAAATAAAAAGTATACATTAGTTTTTAATTCAAAGTGCTTAAATTGTATTTTATATACTACATTTAAGTAAAAGTTGAAATAGTTAATTATGAAAAGAGTTATTATACATTTATATACATATTAAAAGTAATTATACATTTATATACATTAAAATCATATAAATATATTTAAGTAAAAGTCCAACAACATATTTTAAAATCATAATATTATTGACTTAAAAAATAACATTTATAATTAAAATAACAGTATAAATGGTTAATGATAAAAGTAATTTAAGACAAATCAGTTTATCAATGTGTTTATTGTTGTTACTTGTTGATACAAAGTAATGTTTAAGGTAGTGTGTTAATTAATAATGATCAGTTTACTAAACAAAGATTTTGAAAATACAGTAGTCTCTATATAATGTGATCACATAGGTATAAATAATTGGTACAAAAATGTTTTGACAGGGTTTTGAATTGATTGTGCAATTTTATAGTAAAAAAAAATTATAATAAATAGCTACATGACTATGTATCTATTAACATTTAACATTTGTATCTTATTTTTAACTATAGCTGTATTGTCTATTGCTGCCAGGTTAAAGAGAAAAAAATTAGATGGTTGAATAATTATAATATTATAGATATAAACATATATTATTATATATTATATATGCCTGATGCATGGAAATCATACTCTACTCTAAATGATACTGCTATTATCATTTAACTGTCAATCAATCTGAAAATTTTGTGAATCCCATAAATGGGACTAACACACAGACAATAAAATTTTTATGGTCAAAATTAAAATTTAAAATATTAAGAAAAATGCATGGGACTAATGAAAATCTATTACCACGCCATTTAATTGAATGTAGGTACCGCTCAATAAAGAATCAAAATAATTTATTTATACATTTTTTGGAAGATATATAAAAAAAAATTGTTTCATTTTTCAAAATTCTCGATTGTTTTTTCAAAATATGGAAAAAATTACATGGAGTTTCAGAAAAAAAAAAAACTCAGAAACTACCTTTTTTAAGTCCAAACTTAATGAAAATTTAAACATAGATATCAATAATATGAGAAATATTTAAACGCAAGGAAATTTTGAAAATGTAAAAAAAAATTATGCACATTTTTATCTAACACTTTTTTTCTGATCAAAGTTTTTTTCCATTTTCTTTATTTATTTGATAATATAAAGTAAATTAAAGTAAAGACAGGTCAAGTAAAGTGAAGTAAATCTAAGTATCTAAAGTAAAGCAAAGATAAGTATAGACAAGAAAGCAGAACATTCTTCACACCACGGGTATTCTTCGCTTTTCGGATCAGATACTCTTTGTGGGTGTGATGAAAATGATGATTATTATTGTTCTTTATATTATTAACTTCCTTCAATCAGAATCGTATTATTAAAAAAATGATTTATCGGTTCTTTAAAATTCTATCTACCCACAGAGTATTTGACCGATCATCACGTTTCGCAAAAATCTTGTAAAATGTTACCTAAGTGTTCCGTCATTAGAAAAAGGTTAAGAACTATTGATTTACATTGTTAATATTGGTTTTGCATCTTATCAAAAAATGTGAAATTCAACTGAAATTCTTCAGTAAATGAAAGGCATACCTAAATTAATATTAGTCAGCCTACTCTTCTACTGTAAGAAAAATACTGGATAAGCTTAAGTCAATCATATGAGCAAAAAGACATGGCCTTTTTTGTGGTAAATAAAAAAAAAACAAATTTGGTTAATAGGTACAACTGTTACTCAAGTGTAAAATATAAAAAATAAAATTGATTGAATACTAATTAAAGAATATCATAAAATTTGTTTTATTGAAATAGATGCACAAAATAGATATTCTTAAGAGCATGAGAAGTTTTTGGTAGATAAAAAGAAATATTGTTAACTATCTATAGTTTACCCTGCTAAAATTATACTAAGGACTATAAAAAGAGTTCTTCTATCATTATGCGAACCACACAGTGTTAAAGATTAAGACATCTGTTAACAATTATTATAATTAATAGGTATTGTTAAACAATAATTATTATTAACACTCACAAGCAAGGCTATTTTGACGTTCTTAATCGAGTCAGTCAGAGGTTTGTACTGCGATTGGAGCGCTTTGCTGCGCAGCTTTTCCATCATCAGCTGCATTTGAAGTTTTCTCGACTTGTTCTCCGACAACCCATTGTGCACGAGTACTGTTGCGGACATGAAAACGAATACAAGAACATGAGACAATCTAAAAACGGTGTCGCAGATCAACGTCTCATACGAGCGCACACATTGTACGTGGACTGGCGTGCGGTGGACCACCAGATAGGCGGTTGGGGAAAATTGCACTAGGTACTATTGCGGCTCGTCGATAATTTACCTGATGTCTGTGTGGTGTTCATGATAGTCGAAACTCGTTTTTAAAGAGAAAGGGAATCGCCCGCAAAATACCTTTAGTAATAATACCGAGCAAAACTGGGACAGACTTTTCAGCAGATAGACACACTGTACAGTTATAATGATAATATTAATAATAATAATAATAATAATGACGGTAATGGTATAATAGTAATAATAATGACGTATTTCGTAGAGAGCAATAAAAATTGCAAAGCGAATTACGATACAGAAAGAGCTGTTTTATGTCAAGTATGTACTGTGTAATGGTTTTTTTAGTTTCTTGTTTTGTTTTTTTCATTTTTTTTTTTTAACCTCAAAATTGCAAAACGTTCTTCACAATTGATCTTGTTTATACCACTGGAATCGCGGTTATCGGTTGTAGATAAAGCAGCGTTATCACCACGCTTATCAATACATCGTTATCATAATAATAGTAAATAATAACAAGGGGAACGCAATACGCAGTTTAAATTGAGATTTAACGCGACAAACGTAAATCGTGACACCTTTAAGGCTATAAATATTGTTCTTTTGGTACACCTATAATCTAGTACCTAGCACATAATTAATGCGCGCTTGACGTTGAGCCAATTTCAAAATTACGAGGTGGATTTATATTTTAATCTAGTCAAAATATTTAAGTGAACGTGAGAGCTAGAGAGAGATCTACGTTTTCATAATCTGAATTTTGAACTCTTTTATTCAACATTTCGGGGGGGTATTGTTCACAATGAACTTTTTGTGGAATCGCAGCAGTTGTTCGGTATCGGAAAAATATTAAACGACGATTTGTTGTTGGAATTTTGACAAGTTACCATGGAGACCAGTACAATATCTGATGATGATCGACTGGCTTTATTAGGTAAAGTAACGTTTTATTCCATTCAATTATATTTCATTGCACTTGTTAAGTTTCTTCTACATTGTATGAAAGCTCGGTCGAATAAAAGTCGTTCTCTGGGTGGCTTTCATTAATTTAAAATGTGTTGCATATGGTAACAGTTGTGCTTTTATAGTCAGTAAAAAGTTAAAAAGTCGAAACTTTTTATTTTATTAAAAACGTTATTTTTTCACTGGTACTATATTTATTTAGTGAGTAGCTCACTGAGTAAATCGAATTTGTTATGTAAGTTATTTTATCTTTGCTAAGATAACATTAAGGTAATATTTTTATTTTTGTACTATATAAAATTATAAAATAACAAAACCAACAAATTATATAGCTTCATATATCCTACAACTTTTTATTTAAATGTATGTTATTGTAAAATTGGGTTTTCTGCAGTTTATTATTACAAGTTTTACGTACTCATTTAGATAGTATTACAAGTAAAGTGAAGAATGTATTGGTTTTACAAATCTGTGTGTTTTTTTCGGATGTATGGAAGCACGATTTCGGTTAGAGATACAGATTCAAAAGTTTCAAACAGTAACTCTATAGATCGCAAATGTTGTCTAGATAATACTTTTAGGAAGTCATTTTTCAGAATTCTCAATACTTTTCCTAAGAGAATGCCTAGACTACCTTAAAATTGACAAAAAACTGTAAAAAACGTCATAACCTGAATTTTCGTAAATTTTATTTTATTTTTTTAACATAACATATTTTTAACTTCAAAAATAATGGAGCTAAGAAGTTGAAACTTTCACCAACTACTAAAAATAATCACACGCACACCTCGTACAATTTTCAATAACATTTGACCAATTTTAAGGTAAGAACAGAACTTTGAAAATATTGGAAATTTCTCGTTTTTTATACGTTATTTACTATAAAAATACTACAAATAAAAGTGGACATAGATTAGTACTTTGTTATTAAATAATATTTTGGGCAATATTACTGGACATTTGAAAAAAAATAATGGATTTTATCGAACTGTATTATTAAAAAATATTTGTGAAATCTATAAATAGCTCAAACCTCAAATATTCTCATAATAACAATTACAGAAAGATTGTTGGCTTATGAATTTATAAAAATAGATTTTTATTGCTTTTTTATTTTTATAAAAACATTATATTATTTATATTACACATGTAGGCGCACAAGCACACACACCCACGCATACACACACACTCGCACGCACGCGCATTCTTATACACACACAATAGATAGTAAAAATATTAATAGGACCACGGAGTCCGTGGATAGGACATAAATGTCTTATTAGCGGCCTTTAAGTGTTATGAAATTGAGGCCATTTGTTTACAATGTGATAGGTGATACCAGTGTTGAATGTACCACGAAGAAACAAAACAATTTAATAAAATAAAATTTTTATTATTTAAATCATTTCATTTTTATATTAATTGAAAAATAAATAAATGAACAAGAGTTGGTAATAGTTTAATAAAAGCGGTATTTTTCTGATTTAAATAAAATAATATCCAAACATAAACAAACGGCCTCAATTTCTTATCAATTCAGGACCGCAAAATATACTGGCCTCAGTTGGATAATATGTCCCATCCATGTTTATATTATCTATGACACACACAAACATACCGAGTATTCAACATTATTGAATATAACCATTGATTATATTATACGTATAATATAACCTAACCTAACCTAACCTAACCATATAGTCCATTTTGTGACAAATGATGTAACCTAATCGACAATTATTATTATTGTATATCAATTGAAGCTCCGCTCAGAATTGTTTTATTGAAGAAACAATTTATTGTTTCTTTAAAATGCAATACACCCAAAGAGTATCCTACCTGAGGAGCGAAGAATACTCGAAGGTGCAAAGTACGACGTTTTTAAATTTATGTATCTCAAAACAACAACTATTTTTCTAAAATAATATGAACTAATCATCGATTATCAGGTGTAAATTCTTGCTATTTAATATTTAAAGAATGAATGTCAGCGGAAGTTAAGGCGAAACGCCAAGGCCGTATTTAGATTTTGTGGTGTCTTTGGCAAATCATTAAAATTATGCTCTCCCTAGAAAGAAAAAAAAATATGTTAATATTATTTTCATTTTTGAAAATATCTTAAGTATCCATAATACAAAATACTACAATAAAAATGTATGAATTATATTATACTAAATCTGGTACCTAAATATGTGTACATAGTATAATATTATAATAAATCCTGATTTTCATAGCTCTCCTAAATAATAATTAATAACCGTTGATAATTGTATTTATTTCTGATATACCTTGAACAATTAATTAATATCACATTATGAAAAAAATTTTTTTTAAAAAGTGTATACTTTGCTTGTCGGGGTGTTCTTTGCACGTCAGGTGGAATACTCTTGTCGGGTGTATTGAATTTTAAAGAAACGTTAAATCATTTCTGAATGAAGCTTCAACTAATGCACAACAATAATTATCAATTTTAAAGAATTAAACTTAAATGTTGAACTATAAATTATTTTGTTACATATAACATTTACGAAAAACGAAAATTGATTTTCATATATTCCCATATGTTACATATAACATATGGGATCAATTTTGTTTTATGTACGTTTAAGTGTGTAATTTAGGTAAAACTAATGAATTTCGTCGAAATTCTAAACTCAGACGGTTATAGAGAAAAAAGTCGATTTACGATTTTCGAGATTTTTTTAGATCAATTAGACATATTTGTCAGTGAGATTATATTAAATTTTCAAGTTTTAATATCAAAAATCAAAAATTTTATTATATACTAACAAAAAATGAGAAATTTCCGAAATTTTCAAAATGCTGTACTTAACTCAAAATTGATCAAATCTTTTTGAAATTTTTATGAAATGTTCTCTTAACTAATTTTAGTAGTTTGCGAAAGTTTCAAGTCCCTATCTGCATTATTTTAGGTGTGTTAAAAAGTAATTTTCAATTTACGGAAATTCCGGTAAATGCATATTTTACCGTTTCTTGTCAATTTTTCGATAGATTTTCTCCGTTTTTGGAAAAAATATTGAGAAATTGAAAAAATAACCTTTCTAAAGTACTATTTGGGTGTGATTCGGGTTCTATAGAGATACTGATCGAAACTTTTGAACAAGTATTTCTATACAAAAAAGTGTTTCTAGAAAGTAAAAAAAAAATAAAAATAAACACCATTGTAAAATCATAAGCTTCTTTACTTCGTTCAAAATCTAAAAACACTAAACCAAATATGAAAAAATAAACGCCAAAAGGTAAGAAATAAGGTAGGAGCTGGTTGAAACTATCGTCTTATTGAATAAAAAAATTTATTTTATTTGTTAGGTATTCCTAATTATTTAGTTCTATAATTGATTATAAATATTATAGTAATAATAATATTATATACATATTAATATAATAGTTTTAATTATTATCAAAGGTTCTATTGAAATCCTCTGTCACTTCTACATTAATATTATTAAATAAAATTAAATTAATATAACATAATTCAATTCAAATGTCGTACGTTTTCAACTACAAAAAGCAAGCATTTTAGTTTAATGTACGAGAATGGTAAATTAAATTGTAATGTTATTATACCATTTATTATATACGATTTTAATTATAAAAGATTGATCTTGTTTAATAATGCTATAATAGTAATCAACACCTTACTTGTTTCTTATCTTTTGGTGTTTGTTCCCGTAGTCGGGTTACAGTTTTTTTTTTTTTTTTTTTAATTACTGTATTTGACAACGCACTACTATAACATTTGAATTGAATTATAATGTTATTAATATAGAAGCAATAGAGGATTTCAATAGAATTAAATAATTAGGAATATCTAACATAATATCAAATTATTTGATTTACTCAATAAGGCAATGGGATCAGACAGCACCTACCTTGTTTCTTACCATTTAGTGTATTTTCTGCAGTCAGGTTACAGTTTTTTAAATTTTTATTTTATTTTAATATTTTTTGTTTTAACTTGTGATGCGACGACAAAAAAACGAGTGATATAATAGTGCGAGTAATACATATTTAATACTTAACTAAACATTATAGACCCGGGGACTCTGGGTGGAGCTATTGTCACATTGGCTATCAACGTAAAATAAATATAATTAAAAAATAGCCGGACATACTTCGCAGAACGGGTAAGATTCTTTTACCAATCTAACACAAGAGAAGAAGAGAGAGGTATGATGAAAGAAAGCTATGATAATGGAGCCCCTGAATCCGTGGGGTCTTGTGGCAGGGGTAAAATGTCCAAAGACTAAAAAGACTATCGTTTTTTGGTGAGCCCGTTAGCATGCCCCTAAAGGCATGAGCCCCTCCACCACGACAAGGTGGGCTCATGGAGGGGACCTACCTACCTACCTACCTAACTAAACCTGCCTAACCTACCTAACGCGCACACAAATTCCGTTTTAAATACTACGTGTATTTATAAAGTTATAAATTTAAGTTAAAACACTCATGTACCCTCACATTATTAAGATTACGTCTAGTACACGACATCAGGCGACTTAAGCAACCACACAGGTTGTTAACTGCGAATTACCGATGCCCTCTCCACCATCACGCACGCGTACCTTCAGCGAACCGAATAATGCAAAGAAACAAGGTGTCAAAAAAAAAAAAAAAAATGTACACATAATAGATAAAACAGATTTCGTAAGAAGAAAGAGAGAGAAAGAAGGGGGAGAGAAAGAGAGAGAGAGAGTGAGTGAGTGAAACCGATCAGCGAGACGACCTCTCCTTGCCGCATCGGTTTGAACACTGACGACGGTCTAACGGCTTCTATGAATTTTATTTTGTTATTGAAAGCAAAACGATTGTCATTGGTCGAAACTATGTTCATACCTGATTGGCTATTAAGATATTTAATCAAATAAGGTTTTAAACTAATTAAAATATTATATTATACAATACATCATACCACCTGTCAATTAACATTAATGTTACAATAATTATAATAATTAAAAAGATGCAATAAAACATTATCGATCAACCTTTTGTGTGTTAATAACAAATATGTAATAAAATAGGTAATTTATCCGTACTTTCTCCGATTTTTTTTCAATCAAACCCTGTAAAATGTCTAACTCTTTGTCCGTAAGAAATTTTATTACATAAAAACTAACAAAAAATGAGAAATTTCCAAAATGCTGTACTTAACTCAAAATTGATCAAATCTTTTTGAAATTTTTATGAAATATTCTCGTAGATATTTTTAGTGGTTGGTGAAAATTTCAAGTCTCTAGATGCATTATTTTAGAAGTTATGTCAAAAAGTAATTTTCAGTTTTACGGAAATTTCTGCAATTGCGTATTTTGCCGTTTTTCGTCAATTTTTCGACAGTTTGTCCCCGTTTTTTGAAAAAGTATTGAGAAATTGGAAAAATGACCTCTTTAAAGTACCATCTGGGTGTGATTCCAGTTCTATAGAGATACCGAACGAAACTTTCAGACAAGTATTTCTATACGAAAAAGTGTTTACAGAAAGAGAAAAAAAAATAAACATCATTGTAAAATCATAAGCTTCTTCACTTCGTTCAGAATCTGAAATAAAAATTTATTGGCTATTGGGTGTGTTACCATGGTTACTATAATAATAGTATGCGACATATTAATCGGTAGCTATCAAATTTTCTATACTAACCAAATAAAAAATTAAATCGAAATAAAATGATTTGAAATAACATTTTATACTGTGTCAGCCATTTGAAAAAGTGCGAATTTCAAAAAAACGACCTTTCTAAATTTCCATCTAAATCTGAATTCCTGTTTCAAAAATTGCTGGTTGAAACATTTGGACAAGTATATTATTTGTACAAAAAGTGTTCACAGAAGAGGAAAAAATAAACTTCATAAACTAAAATCATAAATTTTTACGCTTAATTTAGAAACAAAACAACAACAAAAAAAAAATATTTATTAAAATTTTTCCCGCGAGCCACTGAAATTCAGCTTACGTGCCAAATTTGGCACGCGTGTCATATGTTCGCCGCCACTGTCCTAGTGCATGGTGGTAAGTGTATGTTACGTGGTGTTGAAGACGGAAGTTGTTTAAATTGGATGTTGTAAAAGTTACGATGATTTGAAATTTCGTTTAATGTTGTCGAAACGGAAAACGGTGTGCGTATTGCTAAGACCGGACTATAGTTAAAGATACAAGTTCGCGTCGTAATACTTGTGCACTCCACCACTAGAGAGCGATACCCATTTCATATCTGTTACATAATTAAAATCTGGGTTTACAAGGTAAAATTGACTTCTCCTATTGTTGAAGTCGGTTTAATGTAGCCTAAGTTACCTGAGCTCAATACTTAATCCATTGACACCTTATTCATCAAAATCATAAGAATAATTATTTAGACACTGCGTAGGAACATGTTATGTAAATACAAACATGCATACATACATAGTCTACTAAAATCATTATCCTTCCTTTTGGCTTCGCCGTAGTCGGGTAAAAATAGATTACTTACAGCGGTACACCCAATAGAGAGGCTCTTGGGCTATAGCTCCCCCCCCTCAAATAAAAAATGTTCTATATTAGTTTATGCATTATTAAGAATACACAAAGTTGTTATTTTTTACTTACTAATTTGCTTATATTATTTATGTTATAAAAAAAAAAAAAAAAAATGTTAAGATTTATGTATAGAATAAAATATATAATATAGGTACAGATGTAGTTGTACGTGATAAGGTTTGAGATTTTTTAGGACCGTTGGTTATCGATATGAGTATGTTTGTATTAAATTTTCAGCTCTTAGTATCTATACATTAAAATTTTATGAATTAAAAACTAACAAAAAATGAGAAATTTTCAAAATGTTGTAATTAACTCAAAATTGGTCGAAAGTTTTCGAAAATTATATGAGGTACGCGCGTGACTATTTTTACTAGTTGTTGAAAGTTTCGACTTTCTAGCTCCATAATTTTTAAACTTATGTTCAAAAATTAAAAGTAAAGTATTTTACCTTTTTTGTCAATTTTTAGGTAGTTTTTCCATAGGTACGCATAGAAAAAATATTGAGAATTTTGAAAAATGGCCTCTCAAAAGTACCAATTAGAAAAACTTATAATCTATAGAGTTACTGATTATGACCTGCATTCAAAAGATTTAACAACACAAAACGTACTTAGCTAATTAGCTAATTAAACTAATTAAATAATTAATGAACATATTAGATAATAGTAAATGAATATTATACTATAAATATCACCTGATTAACCCACAGACATAATAAGATGTCTTATTATGTCTATGGATTAACCCTGCCTCGGAGGGTATTGTCCAAAGAACACAAGTGTAGATGAGCACTGAACAACGTTGTTATATTATTAAAACGCACTTGGTAGTGAATGGGAAAAAATCTACTCGGACCAGGAGTTTGGATTAGCTCGCGGGGTGGCAAGGACATCGACCACGGGCGCTGTAGAACTCTACTATAAAATAAAAAATACCTATTCCTGAGCCCTCATTATATAACGAGTCGGTAAACTATAATCGTTCCAATTCCTATGCGAAATATATCTAATACACTTTTGTTGAAATAATATTATTATTAACGCCAAAATAACTATCTATATAAACTATTTAAGTACCTACTATTTCCTAAATTAAATTTCGTACTATTGAATTTATGGAAAATAGCTGGACTGAAAACAAACGGCCTTTCGGGAGGATTATAATTATTTTACAATTGGCCAACTTCTCTCGGTCTGATTGCAAATAGCCCAAACAGTAATAGGCTCGTTGGGGGAAAATTTTACTTATTCTAAATGTGCTACGCTTTTTTGCAAGGAATCTAGTTTTTTTTTTTCAAAAAGGCGTATTTTCCATACGGCGTATATCAAAGAAATTTAAGCTACGATTATCTATATTAATAATATTATCTACACACATAATTATTTAATACTACTGCATTATATTTTATTACCTATTCTATATTTTTGTTTTCGTTTTAAATGATTTAGTAAGTATAGACGTCTTTTATAATTTTTCAGTTTATTAACGTACCTCTTTGAAAAATTCAAATTAACATATCAAGGAATAATTTCGGATTGAACAGCAAGAATACAATAATATACTAAAATGTCGACATTTTGTGCTGATGGCCTTATTCCGGCGAGATTTTTATGTCTCATAGCTCATTTTATCATGCTTGTCATGGCATTAAATCATAGGGTATGGCTTGTTTAAATATTATTAGTATTTTGAATAGATAACTCGTTAGAAACAATCAACGGTATTACGTTTTGACAAGTGGCACTCATAATATATTACGTCTAGTGGTCTGCAAAAAAATTACTGCAAAAAAATAACCATTATTATTATTTTTTAACCAGTGCAGCATCTATAATCTACTAATACAAATATTTATATCAACATTGTCAAATCGCCTACGCACATGTGCTGTTATATATATTATTTCATAGTCGGATAGAGAGGCGTATATTAAAAACAATTGTTGCGATTGTCAATAGCTGTTTTGATTAGAGTCTAATAAACATAAAAATATTTAACTTAGCCTTATCTTTAGTAAAAAGATCAACGAGCAGTTGTTCGGCGTGTGTCCCCTAATTCTCCCGCTATAATCAATTGATAAAATGTGAAACTGCAATTTGATTAATTAAATAAACGTAGTTTTAACAAGGTAACACAGTGTACTCGAAGTGTTTGAAATGAGAACTAAAAAATTGAGTGTTTCGATTCTTCCTATTCGGTTATCACCCTTCAACCGTGAGTATAAAAACTTGTATTATTAATAAATAGTTTCATAATTCACTATTTTTATTGTATTAGCATGCTAGTAGTACGTTATAATATGTATCATTAAATACTTAAAAATGTTTGCTTTCCTTCTACATCTTCATATGCGAAATTTGGGTCAAATTTTAAGGGCGCCTGCTCTATATCAACACAAGATAGAACTGAAAGTTTTACTCGCTTACTTAATTTTACTATTAATACAATGAATGACACATTTTACATGATATAATATTATTTAAGTGTACTTTTTTTCTTTATATATATTTAAGAAATTCAACTTTTACGAGTAGGTACTAAATGTGTGGCTGATTTTCTGATATTAGATCAGTATATATATATATATATATATATACTTAATCATTCCTGTTTTAAGTTGTTTTGTAAATACAATACAACTTTTATAACTTGACTAAAATAAATCGTTTTTATCGCATTTAGTCCCGGCGATCAGGCTGTTCAAAACTGACAAGAATCAATTTATAATATGACATTTTTTGCATAAATAAATTTAAAATTCGAGTTAATCTTCTCGACTTAAATGAGAATTTCAGGTACGTTATGTGGTAATCATTAGTACTCATAAGTGAATCAAAATTACATTTTCCTAAAACTTTTCGTGAAGATTTTTGTTGGGATAAAACAAACTTAAATTAAAAGGTTATAAATTTTGGGAGTGCATATTAAAAACTAGAGAGCCGAGCACTCCCTGGCATCCCCAAATTGCTCATATGTACAGTATTACACTAGTATAAGAAATTAAAAAACCATGATAGCATTATTTGATTGGTTATATTGTTGAATATCGTATTGATGCATATTTTTAATTTTTTACATTCTATTCTGGGAATATCAGTGTGGACACAAAAGTTTTGTAGACTCACAATGTCTTCACAGAAGAAAAATATGTAACAACAACAAAAATATTTTACCGAACATGGATAAAATTATTCTACTTTGGTATACCATTAATAATAACATTTGTATCATATGATCAATTTTCCTATAGGCTATTATACCAATGAGAAGATAAAATATCCAACAAAATTCACAATGAATATAAAAATGTTTTATTTTTTTCTTATTTATGTTCTGATACTTATGTTAAAATTCGAAATATTAGGATAAATTTTCTAACTATACAACACGAATTTTTTAATTGTATTTGGACATTTAAAAACTAAAATTCATTTATTAATAATTTGCGTAGATAATCAATAAAACACACCCGAACAACAATCTCGTCATCTAAACCAGAGGTTCCTAACCTGTGGTACGCGGAAATCTTGTAGGTAGTACGAGAACTGTGAAGAATTATTTTTAGATTTTTTATTCTTTTATAAATATTCAACGATAAAAGTAAAGTTAAGTTCAGTAAATTAAAATAGGTAAGGTAAAGTTAATTAAAACAAAGTAAAGTGAGGTAAAAGTAAAACCAAATGAAGTAAAGATAAGTAAAATATAGATAAGAAAGCCACACATCCGAGGAGCGAAGAATATCCACGATGCAAACATCGTGGATATTCTTCGCTCCTCGGATCAGATACTCTTGGTAGGTGTGTAGAATTTCAAAGAAACGATAAATCAATTCTTGAATAAGACGATTTGGAACAAAGGAAGTTAATAATATAAAGAACAATATAGTCGTCATTTTCAATAAACCCACCAAGGGTATCTGACCCAAAGAGCGGAGAATATTCGTGGTACAAAGTATGTTCGTCTTTCTTTTCTATACTTTAACTTTACTTTTTTTATCTAATAAATAAAGAAAAGGAAAAAAAATTATGAGAAAAATAAGTGTTAGAAAAATGCCCAAAATTTTTTTTGTTTTTTCAAAATTTTCTTACTCCAAAATGTTTCTCATATTAATGTCTATCTATGTTTAAATTTTCATAAAGTTTAGGTCGAAAAATGATGCCTTCCGAGTATTTTTGTTAATTTTGAATAGTTTATCCCCCCCCCACCCAAAAAAAAAAAAAAATTTGAATAATTGAGAAATTTAAAAAATGATCTCTTTAAAAAACCAACTAGAGCCAAATCCGGTTTCAAAAAGTTGCTGATCGAAACTTTTGGACAAGTAAATAATACGAAAATGTGTTCACAGAAAAAATAAAATAAAATAAACATCACTGTAAAAACACTAACTTTTTCACATTAAAAAAGCGTATACTTTGACCTCGGGGTGTATGTTAAATTTTAAAGAAACGATAAATAATTTCTTCAGCAAAAAAATTTTTAACATTTGAAATGTTAAACTAAAAATTATTTTGTTGTATACAACATTAACGAAAAATGAAAATTTATTTTCAAATATTCCCTCTGGTCGAATTTCGACCACTCGGTGATTCTAGTACTTATTTTTAAGTACTTCTTTACACAAATTTAATCATATTCACGAATAACGAATTGCATATGGCTTATTCTGTTGTTAAATATAAATTGTTAAACATATTAAAAATCACAATTATTGTATATTAAATAAAGATCCGTTCAGAATCATTTTATTGAAGAAATGATTTATCGTTTGCTTAAAGTTCAACACACCCGCCAAGAGTATTCCACCAAGAACACCCCTTCAAGATGCGAAGTACGCACTTTTTTTTCTAATTAATTTTAGATTCTGAATAGAGCGAAGAAGCTTATGAATTCACAATGATGTTTATTTTTTTTCCGTTCTGTAAACACTTTTGCGTATAAAAAATTCTGATTCCTTAATGCCATTCTTGGTACCCTCCTCCCCTGACTCTTCAACCCCTCTCCACTCCGAACCTTACGCCAATCCCTCACCCCTGATCCCTACTCTCTACACCCTACCCAAGACCTTGACTTCCTACCCCTACCACTCCTACTCTCCCATATTCTACCCTACCCTTTAACATGGCAATCATGTTAAAGGGCTCATGCTCATGCTCATGCTCATTCGCTCTGCTCAGAATCTAATATTTAACATGATTATGAAAACACAAGCTTTCTTGCTCTATTCAAAATCTAAATTATACATCTTTAAAAAATTGGCTCTCCTGCTTTAGTCTTAGAACTAAGGTACACGTATTGATCATAAAAATGTCTAGTTGTACTCAGTGATAAAAAGATTTGGAACCCCTGATATAAAAAATTGTACAGTTAAAGTAACTTATCCTTGAAATATGAGTAACTATTTTAAAAATAATCATAAATTTTAAAATATCAAATTTAAAAAAGAATGGATAGAAAGGAAGTATGAGAATTGAAAATTTGATAATGTTTATGTAACTTGTCTAGACATATTATAATGGGGATGCTCAAAATCGAACTCGTACAAAACCCGTACCGTCTCTATGGTAATATTTTTATAATGCAATTTTATCGATATTAAATTAATTAACGAGAATTAATTTATGAACGATAAGTAAAATGTAATTCGATTTAAAAATTATTTAAATTATAATTTTATACTGGCGCGTCCGCGTAATATTAGCGATGTTTTTGTATTGATTATGGTGTAGTTGTCTCTAAACAGTGCACTATAAATTTATTTCTAATATATTTGACTAAAATGTGTATTAATAAATATTCTCATATTATACTATATAGAGTACAATGAATAACTATAATTTACTAAATTTGTTTCTCTCTCTTGATATTTTGCTCTTCTAATTCTAGACTGTGTACCAAAAATATCGGTTTTGATATATTATATTTGATATTATAATAATATAACTTATAGCACAAACATAATTTTGGTACGCGTATTTTGCCATAAATGGAATATATAATATTGTAGGCTTTTTTAAGTCAGAAAAAGACAATAATATTTTTTAACAATTTTTCATTCTACAATGACCCCAAATATAAGCGAGTATTAAAAAAAAAATAATAATAATAATAAATAAATAAATCATACAGAAAGGGGTTAAAGACGCACTCGGTAGCGGATAGAAGAAATTACTTGGACTGGAAGTACAGATTAGACTTGCGGGGTGGCTGGGATGTCGACCCCGGAAGTAATAGAATTCTTTTACCTTTTCATAACTGTGACTGTCGTTCAACTCTACACGTGCGCACCTGAGCAATTTAAATATGAGTGCTCATTAAACAACGAGTCTGTAAACTGTAATCGTTACAATTTCTAGGTGAAGTATGTCTAATGCACTTTTGTTGAACTTAAAATATTAACAAAAAAAATACCTATGTATTTAAGTACCTATTATCTATATTTTATTTCCTAAATAAAATTTTGTACTTTTATTTATTTCGTATGATGTGGATAAAAACACATAATACAATAATACATTATTGCATTTCAAATTGTAACATATAATAAAATAAGATAAAACAAAACAAATCGTCCTAGTTTTATACACATAGTTTTAAGTGTCATTTGAATAATAAGGACCCGCATTTTACTTGTCCTCTACTAATCCGGTTAATTGTTGTCCACTGTTTCCTGGGTCGTAACATCAAATACAAATATGGCTTTCCTTATTTTGGCTGGACCAATAACAAGATTTTTAACATGTGCCTTAGGCCTTTGCTCACTTTTCACCCCGTGATTTACTACTACAAAATTGTGTGTTAATTAGGTTTTCTGCTGTTAGCCCAGGTAATTTTCTGGAATTTTTTGTCTATTTCTTGTTTTCTTTCTTAAAATTTGGAACAGTAGTGACCTGTTATTAGTTTAAGCATGAAGTTACTGAGTTGATAAGAGCTGCTTTCCTCTAAATTTGGAGTGGTGTTATATTTATTAACACTAGAAGCCACGGTGTTTGAGTTGACTTTACAATTTCGTCCTATTGGATTTATGGAGAATAGCTGGATTGGCCTATCAGAAAAATAATTATTATTTTCCAAAAACTTAACTTCTCTTCGTCTGTTTGTAAAAAAAATGTAATGTTTAAAATTTTCAATGCAAATTACAAGATATCAATTATTCATTGTTTACAATTTGAAACACATTTTACTTGAATAAATTATTGCGCAAGTTATTTTTTAAATATTTGTATTCAACGTTTTGAGTATATTTGTTTATTTTTAATGATGCGTATTTCAAAGATTTTAAAATCTTTATACTGGTGCGTATAATATTCTGGTAAAAAATTACAAAAACACTTCTGATAAAATTATTTAGGACTGCCTATCCATAGTGGACTTAAATCCTAAGTTAAAAAAAAAAAAAAAACGCCATTAGGTTTTTAATATATATATATCTAAAGCTAATAACTTTCAAGTGGAATTTGTTTAATTGTAGCATCTATGTATTTAATTTAAATTCTATCCATATATCATCGCACATACACGGACATGTGCACAATATTATCTATTATGATTAATTATATTGACAGGACTAATCTTGTCACATATTTTTCGTTACAAGGTCTACAAAACAAAATAATATTTTACTACTAGATATTTGCTATGTCTCATTGAAAACGGTTACCAATTAACTTTGAAAACTCGGACATAATAATTCAGTTGTGATTAGCAGCAATTTCGTGCACGCGATTTTTCATTGAACAGTTGACATATTATCATCTGCCTTTATGCGCTTTAATTTTATGCTGTATGTATACATAATTTATTTGTATAATATAAAATCATGTACCCCGGTGTTCGATTATTAATCAAGTTAATCTATGATTATTTTAATAAATCAAGAAGCTTTTTGATTCATCAAATAATAAGCCTATAGATTTTTAGATTATCTAACGTACAACTATTTGAAACCTTGAACTCGCCTTATCAGTCAAGTTTGTACTCTGTGATCCTTGAATGATACATGTCGATCTAAGGTAAAATCTTATATCATTATAAACTTTATCTTGTGTTTGATTTAAAAAAATCAAAAATATATTTTGATATTTAAAATTTGAATATTTATTTAACGACAAAACGAATTAATTAAATATTTAATTATTACATTAAAAAAGTACCGACTAAACAATTTTTCAATAGTTTTAATACATCCAAATCCATGATATTAAAGTTATAGATTAACACTATAGAAATGAGTCCTAGCGATTTGGATTTGGTTCAGTACAAGTAATAAGAATTTTCGATCTCAAATAAAATGAGATATTAAATGATATTGTAAATTTTGATATTAGGTGACAATTGAGAAGTATAATGTACCTACATACCGTTGTAGCACTGTTCTATAATACGTCTTTATATCTGCCTCTAGTAAAAATTCTAAATGGGCCACTGATATTACGGTGTTTATGTCTAAAACATAATTACCCAATAGCATTTGTGATAATATGAGCGCTGTGCAACAACATACTTTGCATACTTAGGATTTTGACTGACTACATAATTGTTATATAAATACAATTACCTTAGACCAAGAAATATTTATGATATGCATTTAAAGCCCTTGCAAAATTTGAATATTGAGAAGTTTTAAATTGGCAATATTTGCAATACGTGCTTGCGAAGCAGTAAAATATAATAATTATCATTAATACGTGTGATTCTTTACTCATCACGTTGTTTATTATTATGTACGTTCATGCACTTGTCATTTCATTTATAGAATAAAATCAAAATATGTATAAAAAGTAACTTATACGTTTGACAACAATTTGCGTACCGTCTTGCCATTACTTTGCATTAGTCCGGTTCATAATTTTTAGATTTCGAGTAAGGTGAAGAAGCTAGTGTTTTTACAATGATATTTATATATTTTTTCTTTTTGTATAGAAATTTGTACTCGTCTAGAAGTTTCGACCAGCAACTTTTTTAATCAGAATTTTTCTCTAGACGGTAATTCAAAGAAGACATTTTTTAAAATTCTTAAAAGCCGTGCATACCTCGCACCATGGGGTGTCTTCGCTCCTCGGGTGGGACTTGGTGGGTGTGTTAAATTTTAAAGAAACAATAAAAATAATTCTGAGTGGAGCTCTCTTTATGGTGGTTATCTACGTTAAAAAAAAAAATTTAATTAAAAATAAACATTTATTAACTACTATGTAAATGTGAAAATACATAATTAATAAAAATTAATTAATTGGTTGCTATCAAATTTTCTATAATAACTAAATAAACAATCAAAGCGAAATAAGATATCGTGAAAACAGATTTTATGCTTTGTCATCCTTTAGAAAAAATGCTAAAACAACACCACTAGTGGCGTATATCCTATAGTAAACGTGTTGCTTGAGCAACACTTTTAAAAAATAAGGTGGGTCCCTTTGAGATGAGAGTCAAGTTCAAGATTTTTTAATTACTTATCATTTCAAATAAAGATAATCATCTGGCTTATTAAATATGTATAACATATTGTATCTTAAGTCAAATTCAATATATATATATATATATTTTATCTTAATACAATTGACACTACACTTACCTGCTGAGTATTATAATATAGGGTGACCATAATGATAATAAATATAAAAAAACGGGACAAATAATTTTGACTGAACTCTAAAATAATAGTCCATACAATTATTTCTTATTTTTTATTTCATCGCCTTGTTTGTAATCTAATAGCTAAGCCATATTTCTCGGATACGACGTTACCGGAAATTAAATTATTTTATAATATTACATATTATATATAAAAAAATATATATTAGATTTGAGTAAACGGGATTTTATTCAAAATTAACTTGTTATTTACGAGTATTGAGTTAATATATTGTTGATAAGTGAAGTAAAAAGTTAAACTAATTAAATATCAAACGTAAAATATTAAGTTAAAAAGTTAATATTATCTTATCTTTTAACTTTATAACTCGTTTATGACCAACCTTGCTAAATACTAAGAAACTGAAGAATATTAAATAATTAAGTTTATAATTTTATTTAACCTCTATTATTTTAGATTCTGAGGGGTGCGAAAAAGCTAGTGTTTTTACTATGATGTTTATTTTTTTTATCTCTAAACATTTTTTTTCCTATGGAAATACTAGTCCAAAAGTTTCCACAAGCAACTATTTGAATGACAATTCTCCTCGAGATGGTACTTTTGAGAGATAAGTTCTCAAAATTCTCAAAATTTGAGGGAAACTACCCAAAGTTTGATAAAAACACCTTAAAAACTATATATACTTTTGTAAGCCGAATTTTATAAAAATTCAAGTATAGAAAATAATATGAAAAATGTTTGGGTGGAAGAAAATTTTTAACATTTAACAAAATTTCTAACACTTTTTTTTCATCAACAGTTTTTTTAATTAATAGGTTAATTTTATGAAACGTAATATGTTATACACGTATTTTAATTTTTTTTTTTACTTAAAATGATTTTTTTAATAATTATTAAAATTATCATAACACTTATATAAATTAATAATTAAATTGAAAAAAATTGGTTTTTAAATAAAATTACGTTTTATATTTACTGATCTTATTCATATTTGTATTAGTATTATAGTTTTGATTTATTTAATTACCTGAAATAATAAATTATGCATTTATATTTAATGTTTAATTTAAATAAATTAAATATACAATTTCTGTAAAACTAAATATAATAATACAATACACACGTATAATACTTTATATTATGCACTGATGTATAAATGTATAATAATTAGCGAATTTTAACAACCCATCAATTTGAATAATTAGGAACAAAACGTAAAAGCTTGTCTTCCATACGATTATGACAGCGATCTTTACTTGGAGCAAGACAAAAGGTAAACTAATCGTAAAGTACCCATAAATGTATTTATTTATAATACAGTCGTTAGTTTTCTTAGTGATTACATTCGTTTAGCGCACTTTGCTTTGTATTTTAGAAATAATATTTAGTCCCACGTATACGTTTCACAATTTTAGTAATCAACACCACAACTTTATTTTAATATTCACAAATTTATTATTACAGTTACAAGAATTAAACTTCATTAGACATTGCTTATTAAATTTGTGTGTGATACACGTAGTAAACCCAAAATACACGGCATCTGAAAATTAATCTATAATTTAAGATATTTCTCCAAACACATATTATATGCAGAACAAAAAATAACAATAAAATAGAAAAAACAATTATTGAAACATAAAATAGGCTAACCAAGTAAACACGAGTAAATACGTACAAGTACCTACGCATTTAATAAATTACATTTGTCTTAAAAACAATTTATTGTTAGTTACAAACAATATAATTTACATTATTAAATTATCATCAAAACAAAAATTTATTTTTTTCATACCTATGAATTAAGTATTTTCAGTCAATAATAATAATAAAGTTTTATAAAACATTATAATATTGAATTTACACTCAAAAATATTTCAAATATTATTACATCAATAAATATATTATTTTATTAAGATTTGACAAATGCAATAACTTTTGTTCTATTAATAAATTTAAATTTTTTGAAGTTTTTGAATAACTTAATATTTTTTTATATGTCATAATAAAAGTGATATTTTGACGTCAATTGATGATATTATGAATATATAATATCATATTATGTTATATGATATTATATATTTGTATTTTATTTTATTTACTGTATTTAATTCTGAATTTTAGAATATACTGACAATTTAGTTTTAGTTCGAGCCATTGCCGCAATTAGGGTAAAAAATCTGGGGTGGGGGCTAAAGTGTTTATTTGATTGATTTCCCATTCACCCGAAAACGGACATTAACCTTATGCAATTTTCAAAAAGTCTGAGGGACTTAGAGTGGTTTTTTGAGAGCTCAGCCTCTTGAGCTCACTTTCTCTATTCGCGCCTCTGGTTCAGGCCACTTAAAATTTGTTAAAGGGCCGTGCAGAGGGTGCAATATGCTGCTCTAGACTGTAATTTTGAGAGGTAATTTTTCGAAATTTTCAATAGTTTTTTTTTTCCAAAATTTGATAAAGACTGAAAAAAAATTTGACAAAAACTTTTTTTTAAAAAAATAATGAAAATTTAAACTTAGAGAGACTATAATATGAAAAATATTTTGATATAAGACAATTTTTAAATGTGAAATTTTTTTAAAAAATGTCCATCTAACTTTATTTTTATCATCAATATTTATTTCCTCTTCTCGGTTAATAAAGTGTTTAGTATTATAGTAAAATATTTTTTCTACTACATCATTCTTTATTTTATCTGTATTTAACTAGCGAAAAAATTGCAAAAAACAATAAATAGCTTTAGTCGCTTTAATAGTATCTTTAATTTACATAGATGATTTTTTTTTTCACCGGTATCATATTTAAATTGAATACTTATATAAGTACATTATGAGAGAGCACCTTCGTCCTACATGTTTCATAAAAACACATAAACCTATTATTTTATATTTGGTGTGCGTATATTGTACGGGTGCCTATACATATATTTGGTATATTAAATTAAGCACTATTATCTTTTATCAATTTCACACACAGTTTGCACAAACACATTTTAAGCTTTATCGCACGTAATGAGCATAAAATAATAATCCTCGATTACTTATTATTTAAATTATTATTCATTCTTCGTGCAATCCATAGGTTGATGATTGGTTACATGCTTTCAATCGGTTTTATTGGTATCGAAATGTTTGGATTCATGAGTGGTATAACAATGTTTTCTCCTACAGACGGTTTTATATGTATCCTTTTGTTTTAACGCTATTTCTCGGAAATATTGAATTAACCGAGAAAAATCCATTTGATAAAAAAAAAAAAAACATTATCTAGGTATCATCTATTTGTTTTCCTTAGTTAACGCCTGTCGCAGCTATGATCTGTCACGGAGTAGCTACCATGATGATGTTCTATTTCCTTCAAGATTTGTGGAGTTGTGAAATGTTTTGGTCTGTTTTTTTTTTATGCAGCATATTACCGTGTGCTATCGAACTAATTATGATAAGTTATTCTTTTATAATGAAAAAATAATTTTTTTCTATTCACGGTCAAAACTTTTGAGTTCTACACTTATCCATTGTAATTTATATAACTTACTTAGACTATACTTTTTTTTTATGTGCATAAGATGACTGATTTTTTATTTTCAATAACGCTTGAAAATATAATAACTGAAGTGTATCTTCTTATTTAGTAGTATTATTTTTTATTTTTATTTTTTCCACGTGTGATTAATAAAATACATAATTTTTACTATATAATTTTATATTTGTTCGGAATATTATATTATGTGTTGTTTTACCTACAATCTACATTGAATAAATTTGCATTAACACGATTCGAATATTCATTCAATGAACACATAAATGAAAAGTGCAACAACTGAATGAACTTGATAGCTTGAAAATGAATTGTTATTGCGAATTCTACTACATAGTTCTAGGCCATTGCGGAATTGTGTTTAGAAATATAACTAATTTGATTTTACATAATATTATTATGTAAACGATACGGTGTATAATACAATATAATATCTAACATGATAGTAATAATGTACGTTATTATTTTATATCTATTATTTAGATAAAACTATGCGTGGTTTGAATGGTTAGATTAATTAACAGATAAACTATCTATAGAATGACAATGACGTGATGTACTTTCTACTTCACTTTTAGGAAGTAAAAATCAAGGAGCTTCAACGTTGTGCATTTTAATTTTGCCAACGAATTATTTCATGTTTTATTTTTAATGAAATTAATGATTACACTGCAGTGTGGTAAATTTAATGGAATTAAAATAATTCGTGTACGCCTTTGAAGTTATATTTTTCGTTTATTTTTAGTCTTTAATTTGAATCCAGAGTTAGTTCATTTATAGATAACTAACTGACCCACTCTGTAAAAAATTAAATTTCAAGTTGTAATCATAATTTTATTCTTAATTGTACTTAATTACATTATAATATATAAATGTAATTAATTTCGAAAATATTCGAATCCAGTAACATATATTATTATGACATATATAATATCGTGTAACAAATATTATACAGGGTGTCTAAAAAAAAAAGTTTGAAATTTATCTATAAAATCTTTACTAATATTATTGAAGTACACATTTTAGCGATTTATTTCTTAAAAATTGCGTCATCTAAATATGAACCATCATAACACGGAACTCACCGAAACGAAAAACCAATTTTTTTTTTCAAATTGATCTCCGGAAGAGAGGTTACATAAATTTGCGGCGGCGTGGTTTTGATTTGATCCCTATGGACTTTTCTCGTGGGGATATCTCAGATCTAATAAGTTAATAAATAATCTGTTGAAAGAAAATGTCCGTAATAAAGGCCTCGTGAGAAATTTTGCTTTTCGTTTTTAATGAGTTCCAAGAGTGACGCGATGGTTCACATTTAGATGACATTATTTTTAAGAAATAAATTCCTAAAATGTGTGTACATTAATATTCAATAAAGATTTTATCGATAAACATCAAACTTTCTTCTACATTAATACATTAAATATAAACTTTTTTCGAAACAACCTGCATAATATACCTATAGAGTAATGAAAACAAACATTAGAATTGTGATATTTGTATAATCTGATATTTGTTTTCAATTTATCACTGATAGAACTTAGCTGTAAATTTAATAATTTATAATTTCACCGAATACTAATGTCATATTTTCAACCTTAGACTGTATTATGAACCACAAGGGATAAGGGTAAAATTCACGCAATACATTCATAAAGCCTGTGTTTCCGAAATTTCAAAATTTGAAACTGGACATTTAAAAGAAGTAATTGACTTTGAGGGTGGTAAAAATGTGTTTATTAAAACTAGAAAACTTTTAGATTCTAAAAAATACACTCGTGACTACCTGTCATAAACAAGTAAAGTAAAAACAGCTGTTTTCATTAATCGTTTACTTTATGGAATTGCAAAACGTTATGTCTTCGAAATGAAGAGAAAAAAATTTGAAATTCTACGTATTATTATATGCAACCAATTGCAAGTCATTTCTTCGGCTGTTTATAATTTAAGCGCATTGAATTGTTTTAAAATGCATTCTTAGGTTTTTTATCTAATCTCGTTTAAAACTGGTGACGTTATTAGCGAGAGATCATGGGGGAGGGGGTCAACAATTGTACAATTAGAATATTAAAAGCACATATTATACAAAATACCTTCACCTATTTTTATGAACAATAAAAATTATAGACACATTATTATCTTATGCATATACATAGGGTGTCTAAGTACGATTTGACTAATGCAATAACTTTTGTTCTATTTTGTAATGATTTTTAACTTCTTTAAAAATATATACATTACAATAACATTACGCTACACTCAATGGTTCTTAACCGGTGTTTCGTCAAAATTTAAAACTGAATGGAAAAAGTTTTAGAAAAAATTTTAAATTTTTTTACACATTTTCAAAATTTTCTTAACAAAAAATATTTCTCATATTATTGTCCTTTTATGTTTGAATAGTCATAAAGTTTGGATTAAAAAAAAAAAAAAAAAGATAGTTTTGAGTCTTTATTGTTTTAAGTTTTGGATAGATTTTCCCAATTTTGAAAAAGCAATAGAGAATTTCGAAAAATTACCCCTCTAAAGTACCATCAGAGACAAATCCGATTTTAAAAAGTGGTTGGTCGAAACTTTTGGACAAGTATTTCTATACGAAAACGTGTACACATAAAAAAATAAAAATAAATAAATAGGTAAAAAAAATTGAAAAAATTAAATATTATTGTAAAAACACTAATTACTTTGCTTCGCTCAGAATCTAAAAACCACAAAGTAAACAAAAACTTTAGTGTCATAACCTTAATTTTTTGATTTTTATCGATTTCTCGATTTCTCTTGGAGTCTTAGCTCTCAAAATCCATTCAAAGCTCTCATGAATTTTCGATAAATTGCTTAAGGTTAACACCAATAAGGGGAGGGGGCTAAATCAAACTAATAAATATGTTAGCCTCCCAAATTTTTTATTCTTATTTGGCCATTGGTCAATTATAAGACGTGTATAACCCTGAAAAATCATCGTGTTCCGCGAAATATTAAAATATCTCAAATGACAGATCATTAGAAAAAGGTTAAGAACCACTGCGCTACAGCAATAAAGCGTAAGTACTAGTTATTTATTTATTTATTTATTTTAGAATCCAAATTGTTTTTAGTTTCAAATTTTATCTACAGTTATAGAAAAAATTCAAAATAGTAATTTTGTAAACCTGATTTTTAGAAAAATGTTTGTGGTAAAACGTCATTTTAAGGTTTGGTCGTTTATTTATAATAATTTTTTAAAAATGTGAATTTTATTATGTATAATGTTGAATCTTCGATGATTATGATAACTCACATCAAAATATTCACAATATTTTGACAATATTAAATAAATAGTTGTCTAACTAGGTACCAAGTTTCACATACAACGACCAAACCAATTTTCTTTTATATGCGTTCAAGCGTGTAATTTTATGTAAGACTAACGAATTCCATCAAAATTCTATATTGACTCAAAAATGTTTTTTGAAACTTTTATGAAGTATCCGTGTGATCATTTTTAGTAGTTGATGAAAGTTTCAAGTTTGTAGCTCTATTATTTTTTAAGTAACATAAAAAAAAAATTAAAGTAAAGTAAAGCATAGACAAGAAAGTCGGGTATACTTCGCATCTCGGATATTCCCCGCTCTTCGGGTCAGATACTCTTGGTGGGTGTGTAGAATTTTAAAGAAAAGATAAATCATTTCTTCAATAAGGCGATTCTGAACGAATGAAGTTAATAATATAAATAACAATAACAGTCTTTATTTTCAACATACCCACCAAGAGTATCTGACCTGAAGAGCGAAGAATATCCGTGGTGTGAAGTATGTCCGGTTTTCTTGCCTTTACTTTACTTTTTTTTAATCTAATAAATAAAGGCAAAAATATTTAATGAGAAAAAAAAATGTTAGAAAAATGTCCAAACTTTTTTTTTCACATTTTCAAAATTTTCTCGTGTCAAAATGTTTCTCATATCTATATTTAAATTTTCATAATCGAAAAATGATGGTTTCCGAGTTTCAAAAGTAAAATTTTGAATAAATTAAAAAAAAAAAAAAAAAAAATGAAGAATTGAGATTTTCAAAAAATGACCTCTTTAAGGTACCAACTAGAGACAAGACCGGTGGTATCAAAAAGTTGCTGGTCGAAACTTTTAGACAAGTTTATCTATGCGAAAAAAGGTTTCCAGAAAGGGGGAAAAAAATAATCATTCTACATCAGAATCTAAAAATGTCGAAGGGAGACCCTAATTTTCTCTCAACAACTGTTCAGCACAACATTCACCTTGTTTTATGTGTGTGACACCGCGGTCTGCCTAAGAAGATACGCCAATGTAACATATTATTATATTATATTATACGTAGCACGTGGCCGTAAACGTGTTAAATGTTCATTTGGAAAATATTAAAACTATTAATTTGCTACGTAAGAGTTATCGGCTCGAGATAAACGGTTAAAAAAAAAAAAAAAAAAAAAAAATGCATCTCTTGTTTTCATTACTAAGTCATTTTTACTAAACGTTCGTGTTTCACATCAATAATAATTTTAATCTCTATATGTTTCAAAAACCTACTTTAATTATTATTTTCACGGACTACCCATAGAACTTTTATTATTTTAAGTGTGAGGTCAATAGCGGTTGCTCACAAAACGTAATCGAAATAATTAATTCAATCAGCTTTTCAGAACATATTATTTTGTGGCGTAAGAGATACAGAGAGAAATGTTAGAAAGAAATGGATGCCTTCAGTTCCGAGGTCGAGTGAGCAAAACGCCACTTACTTTCCTCCACCACACTCTCGTACACACTGTCTCTTTCTTACTTCCTTTCTTTGTCTTTAATAATTCTTCCTTAATATTCTGTTAGTTTAGATCGGCCATACTCAACATCTTTTTTTTTTTTTTTTACTTGGGCCGCATTCAAAAATTTGTTCCATTATGCGGGCCACAAGTCGAAACAACAAAGGCGTAAGAGGTCGAGGAAGGAGGAGAATTAAAGAATACTTAAAATTAGAAATACGTTAGTTTTAATAAACAATAGCAATTATGTTTTACAGTTATTATATTATACAATGTTTTAGTAAGTGGGATTTTTGTTTTTCAGACCTTTTTTTTGCTATTTTAGTGAAATCAGGTTTTTAGTTAGTGTATGATTAATGTGTCATCAATGTGAGAATATTAGTAATTTGATTTCTATATACATTTTTTGCATAATATTTCACCTATGAATATGAGTAAAATATTTTTAAAATACAATATGTTTACAGATTGGTTATTTAAAATACCACTTAGGATTAAATTGTTCTTCTTGTATTAGCGTACAGCACATAGTAATCTGAAATATAATCAAAATATTTTTCTTGTAATATTCATGAAATTTTGTTCTTTTTATTCCAAATTGGAGAAATGTTTTAGGGCCACACGAAAAGGGTTGGTGGGCCACATGTGACCCGCGGGCAGCGCGTTGAGTATGGCTGGTTTAGATGCTGTGTTTCCATAGTTACCAAATTCAAAAAAAAATGTCTTGTATTTATGCACCGGACAAATCGTCATAAATTGTTTATAGATAACTATGGAAACCATTCAGCTACAAAATCAAATTTTCATTTTTATAATATAGATTAAAAAAGCGGAATATTCTTGGCTCCTCGAGTTTTTTCAGATATGAAAGCCGGACATACTTCGCACTACAGATATTCTTCGCTCCTCGGGTCAAATACCCTTGAAGGGTGTGTATAATTTTAAACAAAAAAATAAATGATTTCTTCAATTACACGATTCTGAACGAAAGAGGTAAATAATACTAGGAACAATAATAGTCGTCATTTTAAACACACTCACCAAGAGTATCTGACCCGAAGAGCGAAAAGTATCCGTGGTGCGAAGTATGCCCGGCTTTCTTGTCTATACTTTACTTATCATTGCTTTGGTTTACTTTATTTGACCTTGCCGTAATTTAATTTACCTTCCTTTACTTATTTTTATCTAATAAACAAAAACAAAAACAAATTTAATGAATGAATCGCTATCGCTCAGAACCTAAAAAAAAAGTGGTAGAAAAATGATCAAATTATTTTTTTTACATTTTTAAAAATTTTTTGTGCCAAAATATTTTTATATCACATATTATATCTATGTTTAATTTTCATATAGTTTGAATCAAAAAACCATGACTTCCGAGTTTTTTTTTTTTTATCAAATTTCTCGTTGTTTTTCCCTATAAAAAAAAAAAAAAAAATTAAAAATTGAGAAATTCGAAAAATTAGGTCTCACTAATAGTGCACCGGCCTGAGGCACATCCGATTTAGAAAAAAATGCTGATTGAGACTTTTAGATAAGTTTTTCCATAGAAAAACAGCATTGTGTAAAACATTAACTTTTTCACTTCGTTTAGAATCTACGTATAATGAAAAATAAACATCATTATTAAAAAAACACTAGCTTTTTCACTTCGTTCAGGTTCTCCAAGATCAATTATGGAAGTAATAAACACTCGCACATATATAGAAATAAATATAACATATATATATATATATAATAGAGGTAATATTTCGAGGCTATGGCCAAGGAATATTGTATGATGTTCAATTATTTATAAACCACTTAATGTCATTATTTAATTCACATCATCAGTTGGCGGTCTTGATCAATATGCTTCCATCATTCCATGAGAACAGTAGTAGTGTGCAAAACTTGGTCTTTTGTATTTTCTCTTATTGAATATATCATATAATTTATTTAACAGTGTTATTAATTGTTCGTTGGTTCGAGTAAATCGTTTCCTTCCAACAATAATCATTGGGCAAATATAAAATATATTCATTATTTTTTAAAATTTATATCATACTTTTTTAATTATTTCTATGGCGATCATCGTAATAAGTAAGTGTCAACTTACTGCAAATTTTTAAATAGTATTTTTACGCATATATGTGATTTACTTAACTCCTCTGTTCAATAAATGTTAGCTGTTTATTGTTTTAATTAAAAAATGACGTCTCTAAACTCACGTTGAATTTGAAAATGTAAATCAATATGATATTATTAGTTATTAGATGCCGTCAAACTATTTTCTTTGTAAATATTTTAAAAAACGTCCAATAATAATTAATCCTGTGAATAAATTAAATCGTGTCAGCTAAATTATCACTTTGTGAATAAGATAAGTCGAAAACAGTAATATTCTATGATCGTATATTAAGAGTACGTCCTAATAATCCTTACAGACCCGCGTTAATTGATTATCGGCTTCTTGGATGATTTTTTGTATATTTATTTATTAATTATATTTTGAAAAACATGCTTGCGCCCGAAATAACAAAATGTTGTGATGACTACTGTACAAAATGCATACGCATACGAACAAATTCGTGCAGACATAAATTACATTAGAATTTAATATTAACAGTTCAATTACTTCTTATGAAAATATATTTATTATATATACAATTAATCGCATAAAATTAAATAAGAATAAAAGTAATGAAATAAAATAATTGGCGATAACGACCTTTTAAATGACTAACTGAAGATGTTACAGTAGTAAATGGATTTCGGATATTGATTCAAATTTTTAACGAGATAATTAGACATTTGATTTTCTTGTTCATATAGATGCTATATTCTGTTAGAAATGGGTTGAATCAGTTGTACATTCGAGTAAAATAGGAGAATTTCTTTCTTGCCGTCATGTGTCGGTAAGTTGGTGTGCACTAAAAGTCTATTTTGAGTATTATTACCTAATTTCCTACTCTTCGTGTTATTAAATAACTTATTTTGTTTTTTTTTTTTTTTTTGGTTCATCTCTTACACGAATAACACAGGATGTCCCCCCAGGATTTGCTCATTGCAATATCTCCTGAGATAATGAAATTCTACTTTCTTTTTCATACAACTCATAGAGACGAAGACTACACAAATATTTCATACTCTAACTTAATTTTATGGTACGATAAAAATATTTAAAAATTCATTTTTTTATTTTATTGTTTTCAATTTCATAGAATTTATTTTTTCTGAGACTTTTGACGTTTAAATATTTTTCATTTTCGTTAACCTTATGATTTTTTTAATATTTTTTTATGTCTCACTAAATGTATATGTATTATCGAAAGAATATATACTCTGTGAACGCCTTACAATATTGATCGGTATTGGAAATCTATAGAGCAGTCTTCTAGATTTTGACAAATTTTACTATTTTTAATTTTAAATTATTAGAAATTATGAGGTTAATGAAAAAAACATTGAAACGTCAAAATTCTCAAAAAATTAACTATCTAACATGGTTATCTTAAACATTTTGGAAAATAATAAAATGAAAATGATTTTTTTGTTACAAAACATAAAATCATATTTAAATATCATAACTTTGTCACTGTGAGTTATATATATATATATATATATATAGAATTTGATTATCTTCGTAATCTTATGATATACCGCAATGAGAAAATCGTCGATAGTCGGTTAGGACAACTTGTATCCGATTGATTTTTTCTAAATAAAAGATGTTTTAACTATATGTCTTTATAATATTAACCAATTTTGATTTTTGAGTGTATTGCCAACGTAACATGATTTTTTTATTTTAATTTCCTACTTACCCTTTTTGATTTCTCACTAACAGTAATATTATTGAACTATAAGTTAAAATATAAATCATTTGAGTGCGATGTCAATAATTATGTTTAATCTAATGTAATCCAATATTATAGGCATATTATGTACTTATTAGTAGTGTTATTGAACGAATTTATTGTAAAATTATACACGGTACGCGATAAGTCAAAAATGTGTTGTACTGTGATGATAATAAAAATAACAAACTAATCGCTAACTTTTGAAACTTTTTTTTTTAATTATATACAAATTTTATTTCCATAATATTACTACTTTTTCATAAATAGATCCATAGGAAAAAGTGTATACTGAAAAAAAAAAAAAATAAGAAAAAAGAAACATCATTGTAAAAACACTTCGTTCAGAGTGTAAAATATTTTACGAAAATTATCTATTTTCTTTTCCAATCAAAACCATATAAAACTTTTAATTGTTAATCTGGTCAAAAAATTTTTGTCATATGATTCCTCACTTATTTTTCTATTTCTGATCAAATTTTCCTGAAAGTGGTCTTTTTTGCAAGCGTTCTAATTTTGAATTCCGACTCATTATTAATGGACTGCTTATAAAAAAAAATCAGTTATCTTTTCGTTTTTTTTTTCCACGTTTTCGATTTATTGTTTAAAGAGTTAACAGTTTTATACGAGTTTACTCAATATCTCAAGTATCTACTTATATTAACATTTTTGTATTCACCTGATATAATTTTGAAATTGAATAGCTTTACACAACAAAATTAATAATTCTTCTCGTTAATATGGAAAGAATAAATACGGACATGAATTAAAGTGTTGAGCATATTAAATTTAAAAATTACAAAAATTGATGATTAAAAATTGTTCTGAATAATTGACTGATGATTCTTTTTGTGAAAAAAAAAAAATACTTATTGTTTCAACACACACATCAAGAGTATCCAACCCTACGTGTGAAGAATTCACATGGTGTGTCTAATTTTTTTAGTATTTATTGCTTACAAATACTTTAATTTTATTGGTAAAATAACGAAGTAATCAAATTTTTTATGATGATTAACTACTCAATTCGTTACTATAATAACCCTTTTTGATACACAATGCAACTATTGTCAACAACCGGTACTATAATATGTATAATCCGTTTCAACAGGTTTATTTATCTGTGTCATACATACATACATGTATACAATACACAGTTGTTATTCATAAATCATTGATAAATATTATACTTAACAATCACAATCGTAATCTATGTTTATTGAAATAATGAAAACGTGTAATAAAATGAATCCAATTTATGTATTCGTTACGCCTATTACACGCATCGCGTAAATGATTTTTATTGAAATGGAATTTTCTACCCGCGGGAAATTCATCATTAGTTTGTTAATTTCATGAAAACTATTGGTCGCTCAGCTATAATATTTTCTATTATTCATTTTCATATTCTATACTCGTATTTTTTTTATTTTTTTTTTTTATTTCATTTTTGTTCGGTATTTTTGATGGATACCGGACATATTACGTGTTGGTGTACGTTTCAAAGAAAACAAGAATAATAAAATACCGTATCGGTATACAATCAACTTACGCCATTTGTAAGCTAAATAAAAACAAACGTGATAAGATAAATAAATAAATAAAAAATATACCTATTGCATTTTATAAAATAGTTGGCGAGTGTCCCCTTGCGGCGGCAATCAGTGTCATTTGTTAACAAAATCCATGTAATATACTTGATTCTACTATTGTTAAAACAATATGTTGTTCATAATGCAAATTTCGGTCCATTTCGAAATATATTCTAAAATGTTCGGTTAAGTAGTTTCACTCATTCACCGAGATTAGTTATTAGAGTACACTCGGATTTAATATTATTTTAAATATTATAGTTAGTTTTATATTACTGTAAAGTTATTTAGTCCGATATTTAATAATATTTTACAAAATGTCTTACGCCCTACTAAAATTAAATAAAACGACGGACGGTAAGTGTAAAAACATAAGTGCGTAACAATAATTATTATTATTTATCTACTAGTAAAATTGTTTTTTAATCTAAAAAATATTTTTTGAATACATTAAATTTGATATAAAGTGCTTTTGTGGACGGTTCTTTGAAAAAAACGCCAACAGAAAATTTTCTAACCGACCTGTTGTGCACACGAAATTTAATTTATATTATTAATATGAAAAATATTCGAAAATGTTTAGGAGCTCCGGACGGTGTTTCCAGTTCAGATAGCAAAATGAAAAGTAAAGAAAATAATAATCAGGAAAAAGAATATGCTCCTGATTATTTCCTTGCAAGCGATCAGGATGAACACATAAGAAAAGTAACGTACTAATAATTTTATGTACATTTTTAAAAACGCCGTTTTAGAATCCGAGTACAACGATACAATCGTTTCTTTAAAATAAATACACACCCACCAAGACTATCCCACCCAAAGAGTGAAGAATACCCATGGTGCGAAGTAGTCCGGATATTCTAGGAACCCAAAAATGTTCATTATTCTTTTTTGTCATCATGACATGAACGATTAGTTTTTTTTTTTTTTTTTTTTAATAAATTGTTTTAATTAATTTGCAAGTTTCATACTCGCGTAAGGATTTTTGATAGACATAGAACTTTTTGAAAATTCATGCATGTAAATTTCATACAAGATAAGACGGTACTTCTAGTTACATTGAAAACATTACGAGTATTCAATCGCGATAAAATATTAATTTATTATTATTATTTTTTTCCAGACTGCCCCGGTGTCGTTCATTTTAATCGTCACGTTAATAAGTACTAGTTTAGGCTGCACAATTCCTGCCGGATACAATATCGGAGTAGTTAACGCTCCTGCTCAAGTCAGTTAATTCACGTTAATATTTATAAACATTTTTATATTTAAGTTTTCAAACACTCATTAACAATATTATAATGTTCTTATAATAATATTTTATTTGTTCGTTAAAAAAAAAAAAAAATAAATAATAATAATAATAAATAAATAAATCCAATTCAGATATTGAAACAATGGTGTAACGAAACGATCGTGAACCACTATTCCATGCAATTCACTTCTGTCCAACTCGATATTCTCTGGTCAATATTGGTTTCCGTGTTTTTAATCGGTGCCATTTTCGGCGGTGTGGCCGGTGGAAAATTAGCTGATCTATTGGGCCGGTGAGTAGTAGTGACATAATTTTAATAATAATTATTATTCTAATATTGTTTTCAAAAATTTTTACAAAATGCAACTACACACAGTCGTGCACAATAGAACTCGGATCGATTATTATTTTCTGCGCGGATCCGTTCGTAGGGGTACTGATTCACCGAAAATGGGTGCGAGTATTACGCTTGCGCCGTAACACCCTACCGCGTCCGTAACGAAATCTTCGATGTTGCTCGCCAGTTCCCACAGGACGCCGTTGTTGTCGACGTCTAAATGCGTGATCGTACGGCAGTCTTTGCTCTTTTTCACCTGAAAAATAATCGATATTTTTCAGACCTACTGAACGAAATGAAGAAGAAGCTAGTGTTTTTGCAATGATGTTTATTTTTTTTGAAAAAACTATCCAAAATTTGACAAAAACGACCGGGGAAACCATCATTTTTTGTGATCCGAACTGTATGAAAATTTAAACATAGATAGAAAATCTGATTAAGAAAGATTTTGACGCAAGAAAATTTTGAAATTTTTTTTATATTATTGACTTCCCTCGTTCAGAATCGTTTTGTCGAAGAAATGATTTATCGTTTCTTTAAAATTCGATGCACACCCGTCAAGAGAATCCCCCACCCGTCGTGCGAAGTATGTCCGGGGCTTTTTTTTTTTTCGACACGTGGCAGCTATCATTAAAAAGCCGGATATACTTCGCACGATGGGTGTACTTCGCACGATGGGTGTACTTCGCACGATGGGTGTACTTCGCACGACCGGTGGTATTCTCTTGACGGGTGTATTAAATTTTAAAGAAACGATAAATCATTTCTTCAGTAAAACGATTCTGAACAAAGGAAATTAATAATATAAGAAAAAAAAAATTTTTCGAAAAATGTCCAAAAATTTTTTTCACATTTTCAAAA